>BQNB010126165.1:4628-19645 GCA_026074375.1 Tanacetum coccineum
TGATTAAATAATGATAATATCATATATACATTGAGATCACAAATACTAATTAGAAGACAAAAGCTATTAGCTACCTTGCATGATATGCAGGAAGGCGAGCTGACAAAGGAATAGAAGATGTATCATCTTGCCTACGAAACAACCAAAAACACCATCTAATTCTTCAATTAGTTTTATAAAGAAAAAAACGAATATCAAAGTATTAAGTACTACATCCTTTGCATACTTTATAGACGGATCATAACTTCTATTTCCTTCATAAAAGCTCCCAGAAGAACGATTAGCACACGTGGAGCCACGATATGAAGGTGCATTATGCACTTGGGGACCCATTTACACCTAAATTCATTCCACAATTCACATTACTCACCCATCACAGAACATCAAAAATTTTGCCCAATTCCAAATTAAAATTATTAATAAAATCGACCTTTATCTCGACAACGACACAATTCCAATCCAAGAATCAACACCCAATATATCTTTTTCTTTTCACCTTTTAACAAATCAAAAACAAAAAGATTAGGATCAATGCTTTCAGCCAAAAAAATCTACTACATTATGTTTTAATAAACGCTAACACGTCTTCGTTATCATCAATCCCAAACACCCATACTGCCAAAACAAAACAAAAAAAACATAAACTGATGAACTACCATCAGGTTTAATTCATGTTACAGTTTTCGTTTTCCTCATAGACATTTCATCAAGCACTTAGAGGGGGTTCAAAAATAAGTATATAACAATGATTTTAGACCCAATAAATTAATCATGGGCATACATTTTTTGTTCATAGAAATATCATCAAAACACTAAACGCATACATAAGAACCCATCAATAAAAAACGAATCATGATTTAAAAAGCAACAAAAATAAAAAACAATTGCATTCAATCAACAAACAAATCATGGTGATAAAAAAACCTCAAATAATTACAAAATTCTTGAAGGCTTGAACTCAATCTTTAGCATGCCTGTAATTAAAAAAAAAATCAAAACATAAGACCAGTCAAAGCCTAACATATTATTATTACAGAAACAATGAAAACAAAATTATATCAAAGCCAAAATATTTTTTTTAACTAAATGTCTGGAGTTATGGAGACCCTAAATATAAAAAAACACTAGGACACTTGATCTTCTTCACAGGCCTGGACCAATTATGAAGACCCTTCCCCTTCCTATTAAATACACAGACGTTACATTGAGGGTTAAATAATTTGCATCCATGTGCATTCATATAACCGGTTGAAAGAATAAATGGGATTGTACAACTATGGAAGCAAGGAGTATTACACTCATTTAACGGTAAAGATGATTATCAGGCATTTAAATACAGGTTTTTTGTACACCAATAGAAGCTTGCGGTACTATTTTTGAAGCCTCTAATTTAATGAGAAGGACCCAATCTTTATATATAATAGATGATTGCATTCCAAGTTTATAGCATTACTATTTGGATTTATAATTAATGTAGATGACATATTGTCACACCCCACCAAGGCGGAAACGCGGTGTGTAACATATTAATAAACATCACACAAGATGATATATAAAACACCATGCATGAATTAAGATAAAAGAAAATTATCCGAATTTACAACATTTCCAAGTACAAGTTTAAAAAGTACAAATGACAATAACTTGAAAGAAAGTAGACATCTTGAACATGTCCAATTGCAATGCACTAAGTTTCCACTTTACGAATGTCACCTGAAAAGCATGATAAAAACGGTCAACTATCGAAATAGTTGGTGACCTCACAAGATTATGTACACAAAATATAGTTTTAGAAAAAGAATTGATATCCGGTATTAGTTTGCCAACTCAATGGCAAGTTATCAAAAACAAGCCAAGTATCCAAAACATCTCAAGTTTTCAAAACAGTTTCCGTTACATAAAGTAACGTAATACAAAATCAAATCGACATATATGTATGCTATGGTGTTCATGCGAGGCACTACTTAAACGTATTCAACCAAACAGTTCCAAACATCTAATCAAGTTCTAGTTGTATAGTGTGGCACAAACACTTAGTACTATGCACCCTTGTGCGGGGAGTGAGGAGGGGCTAATCTCCTAATAGTGCTATCCATAAGTACCAACGTCTCAATCCCGATGAGGGGGATAATGAGTTAAAAGTAGTGGCGGGTTCCAAGCATCAAACAACATACATATCAAGTTCAAAGTTCAACACGTTTTCAAAGATCAACAAGTTCAGATCAAGTTCAAAACAAGTTCAAGTTCAAATATGCTCAAAACTCAAAAGATTTATTTACTTAAAAGTAATTGCATAACAAACGACACATCATGTTTTCCACCCCAAAACATTTAAAACATGTAAAAAGGGGAATGTGAGAAACTCACCGTAAATAGAAGTATCAACCCAGAAAATCAACAAAGGAAGAAGAAGAACGCCAACAACTCAACTGCGACCTATAATAATAGTGGTCCGCGTATAAGAAAATACAATTATAAGAAAATGCATATTTTGCATAAGTATAAAATATATATATTCCGACATACATGTAAATCTTATATTGTAGAATCCATGTGCGCGCCAAACTTACTTACTTATACCCACTAAGTGTTACGCCTTAAGATTTAACTCCATTTTAACCCATTCCGACTAATATGAAATTTTTAATGAAAATTACCCATTTTGACCCGTTATCAAGATTAAGTCATCTAGACGCGAGCAAAGTGAAAAACTAACTTATTAGTTGAAATTTCAGTTTTAGTTAATATATTTTGACCAAACTTTAAAATTTCACCATGTTGACTTTTATTTTAGATTTTTCCTAAATCTGACCCGACCAAAACGACCCGCTAAAATACATTTTCACGACTCGTACTCTGAAGCATTTTAATGTAAAATGATGTTTCAGACAACTTTTTAGTTTTAGCCGAGACCGAACCCAAAAGTAAATGACCACAAATACCACGTAGCAAGTTTCTGCAGAAACTTTATTTTTCTAACTAAAATGTTAGTTTTATTATAGCTTTTCAACCCGTTACATTACGTTTTCAGCCTTAGTTATCCTCGAAAAAAATAAAACGATATTTTAAACAACTTTTTAGTTTTACCCGAGACCCAAAACTCGACAGAAAATGACGAAAATGCCCTTTTTCGATTCTGCAGCAATTTAAAAATTCAGCAAGTGCTGATTGGATTCTTATAATTTTTTAGAATTTCAAATGGCCGCCAAACGTTCGTTTTTAAGAGTTAGAAGCCGAATTTTATATCGAAACGTTCGTATTAACGTCCTCTATCATTATTCCTAGGCCAATTTCAGTTTTAAAAATTTCAACTCGCCTAAACATGACCTCAAATTTTTTGTTCCTATTGAGTATCTTTCAACTCCTTTAAAACTTCAATTTCTCGTGTTACGAACACCGCCAACGCTCTTAAACTAACCTAACCCCATTACTAATCATCTCAAACCATCAATAAACCTCAAAACGCGACATGCACCACAATCAATGGATTCACAATACAAGATC
Organism: Tanacetum coccineum; assembly: GCA_026074375.1. NCBI lineage: Eukaryota > Viridiplantae > Streptophyta > Magnoliopsida > Asterales > Asteraceae > Tanacetum > Tanacetum coccineum. Next base: position 8,133 of record BQNB010126165.1, read on the forward strand.
TAACACATGCATGGAACATATAATTAAATCAATGTAAATAGGTGTTAATAATACTTACAAACTTAATGCAATATCAAGAAAATCAACACAATCAAACCATCTTGGGTTTGATCTTGGCCAAGTACCACAACACCCAAAACAATAATTCAAAACTTGATTTTGTTTCACCAAATCTTGTTTACACACTTATTATTAAACCCTTGTTACTCCAATTACCCTTAATTGAATCAAAACCTTTCAAAATTAAAAATCAAGAAAAACAAGAACTTGGGAAAATCTTATGTATGGTGGATTTTAATTGAAAAGAATGATGAGGTTTAGTTTATAATTGATTTGGGATTGAATGGAATGGATTTTAGGGATTAAGATTGAAGATTTTGGTGGTTTTGATGTGTATGTGTCGAACACAGTAAAGAGGAGAGAAAAGGCACGAGTTTTAGTTTTATCTGTTTTCTATGTGTTTTTTTATAGGAAGTTCAAATTATATATGGAAGTATATAATGAGTACAGTGGGCTTTGTTTGACTTTCCTAATTATCTAACTGACTTCTGTTGATCCCAACTTAAGATCTATTCCTTAACTTGTAAAGGTTAAGTTCTTTGGATAAATCAAAACAATTTGTAGAAACTTGTGAAATATAAAGAGTATGCGGAATCTACTCTTAATACTTAGAAGAATGATATTGAAACAGTAAACTTAAGACAATGTATAACTAAAACAGCTCCATATTATTACTATTATGAATTATACGAGTACTTGTGTAGTTACTAGGGTTTTTACAACCTTGTAGCTTATGTATCAAAATGTCTATGACTATTGTGCATGCAAAAACATAACCTAGGATCTCCTTTTATACACTAAGGAGTCCTTTACAAGATAACTACAAATCTTCTATATTGTTAAACTTATACATATCTTTCTAACCTAAATGTTTTATACTCTGAATAAGTCAATACATATCACTTCACACGTCTTTATCCCTTTAGCAGTCTTTATGCAGCAGTCTTAAGTCCTTCAGTAGTGTTAAGTTAGTACTGGCAGTACTAACTTACTTCTAGCAGTACTAACTAGTTAGTACTGTCAGTTGTATCTTAAGCAGTACAAAGTCTTTGGCTTGGCAGTATTAAGGATAATGAGTTTAATTCCCAACAATCCTCCCCTAAACTTGTGATTTACCTCTAAATCATCAAGTTTCTTGAATTAAAACCTTGTTCACTAAGAGGATTCTTCCAAACACTTTATCTTCTTGGTCTTTCAATCTGCATGAATATCTTCCTAAGAAGTTCTTTGGACATTTCATTATCTTGTTCCACCAAGAGTTTTGCAACTAACATCTGTGTAAGAACACCTCTTGACAAAGGATATTCCCTTTCAACCAACATGTAGATATCTACTCCATCCTTTGTAGATACATGATGCACTCCACATGTATCATACAGTATCCATGTTACATCATGAATATATTTTTGAGACTTCCATAACTCATCATCAGCATCAGGTTCAAACAGTCTCTTCAACTCTACCCAGATCTCTATTTCTTTATCTTCTGTTGGTTCTGTTGAGTTGAACCTTTCTTGAACCAGACTCCATAGTTTGACTAAATCATCCCTGTCAAAAGTCTTTAGCATATCTTCAAAAACTTGATATACCTCTGTATGATTACCAACCCAGATGATTTTTCAGTACGCTCTTGAACCTTCAGTGTAAACCTCCCAGTCAATGATTGGATATTTGGTTTGCAGGGCTTCAATATTCATCCCTTCTTCTGGAACTATGATCATCAATTGCTTTAGCTCTTCTTATGATAGTTCATCAGATTCTTTATCTCTTAGTTCTTTAGCTTGTTGTGAGCTTTCACCAATCTTTTGTCTCTTAGAACTTTCTTGACCAAGTTCTTCTTCTGCATCCCCTTTTTGAACTTCCAGCAACTGTTCTGTCAACATCACTCTCCATTGGAGTAAAAGTGTTTACCCTTTTCATTGTTGCTTTAAACAAACTCTTGATCTTATCAAATAAATATCCTCTCAACTGTTGTAGTGTATAACTTCCCATATGCTTGATATAGTTAGACATATAAGTTCTCTGTTGAGCTTGAGTCATAGGCTTGTTCCTTTTTGCTTTAGCTTTTTGTGCATCAAAATATCTTTTTCTTTGATTGATAAGATCTACAAGCATCTTTGCTTGATCATCTTCATTGTACTTTTCTCTTTCCTCTGTCTGTAGTATCTGAACTAACTCTTTAGAAAACTCTTGCTCTAATGTCTTCCCATTCTACCTCAGAAAAAGATCTAGCTGCTTCATATACTCTAGCAATCTTTTCCTTCTTCTCATCAAATCCCTTGTAGTCTCACAACTGTCTCTAGACCAAGTCTTTCTTGTTCTTGTTGCCTTTTTGTCTTGGTCATAGCCGATTCAGACTCTTCCATTATACCTTTACCTTTATCTTTTGTCTTTGTTGCACTCCTTCTGATGCACACTAAACTTTCAGCAACAATATCATCAACAAAATCACCAGTCGTTTTAACTTCGGGGCTGGCAGTACTAATTTCTGTACCAGCAGTAGTAACTGGTACATTAGCAATGGTAAAATCTGTACTAACAGTAGAAACACCCATCTGTACCAAAGTAATCCCCTCATCTTCATCAATTTGAGCAATTTCTGCACAGGTTTGAAAGGATCTTTGAGATAAAATATCTGAATCTAAACCTTCTTCATCTGAGAGAACTAGTCTGAGTTTTCTTTTTGACTTGTTAAGCTTATTATTTTTCTCCAACATCTTCACCTTCTTGATAAGCTTTGTAAAAGCAACACCATAAACTTTATTTGTCTGCGTCAAGTCTGTCTCTAAAGTTACAACTCTGTTTGACAATTTTGTAACTAAATCCATTAATTCATTGTGTTGCATTATGCCCTCATCACTTCCAAGTATGTGAACTCTTAGGAGAGGTGAATCATGAGGCATGGTAGGGGTCTTATCAATGTTACCACTATATTGTCCTACTTCTAAGCCAGTGACAGTAGTGGCAGCCCCTCCATATCTGACATCCACACCTGTAGAAGCAGCCTCATCTGCTACATTAGTATGAGGAGGAGAATTGGGCTGAGGAACCTCAGTTTCCTGTCTGATAGAACTCCTAAGTGTTGGTGAAAGATGTGGTTGTGAGATTGATGGAGCACCTGTGGGTGTGTGATGGGACTCAACTAGGAGTGTTGATCCTTCATCCTAAAAAATTGGGTCTTGAATAAGCATTGTTGGAAACAATGGAATGTCCACCCCAGTATAACCCTTAGAAGCCCTCCTCATATTGCTAAAAAGTTTTTGTGTATGGGTAGGAGCAATATAAGTTCTTTTGTGAGGTAGAAGCAGTCTCTTGTGCTTTTTTAAAAAGACTTGAATAAATCTTGGATACATCAAAAATTTGTGTTTACTTTCCAAGTTTTTCACCATTCCATCAAAAATCATCTTAGAGAAATTAAAAGTTCTGTTTGCTACTAAATTTTTCCCAAGCAGTTTTCTTAGAACTTAAACAATGAAGGATGGTATGGATCAAAAACCTCCATTGAGGGGAAAAGTGTCCTTTTTGAAAGGTTAATTTGTCAAAATTAGACACATACCCCATAAGAGCAAGTTGATTAAAAATTTTAGTGGTAGGCAAATTACTAATACCATCAGAATCTTCTAACTTGAGATGCCTCCTAATAGATGCCTCAGAAACAATCTTAACTTTCCCATCTATTGTAGGAGTTATTTTTATCTCTTCATTATCTAGTGTTCTGGCAGTAGTAGTGTTCCAAAACTGTTGTATGAGTGAAACATAGATAGTAGGATTTTCTATAAGAGCATACCGTATATGACTAGAATTGAGAAAATTTACTATCTGGTGAAATCATTCACTTCCCTCTATTTTCTTTAAGTAAGCGACCATGTTGTGTGTGTCACAGAACTCCAAATTCGCCATTGTTAATTGAGAAAAGATTGACTAAGGTCTGGGTTAGGTTTATTTATGAGAGTATGTGTGTTTGGCAAAGTCAATTGAGATTATATAAAGAGCACTTAAGGTTTTTATTGGACCGACTGAATAAAATTGATTCTTTATCTTAAAGAAATCTTATGAGTGAAAGAAAGATCAAGAATTATCCAAATTAAAGACACATATAAGCGAAATATTTGGCAGAAATATCTCAACGGCTATATTTAATTGTCAAAAATCTATTATGCCCCAAACAATACTAACGGTATTATAGCAGTACTAAATTTTGCCTAACGGTACTAAGTAATGCCCAGCAGCACTAAGTTTTAGACTAACAGTACTAAATAATGCCTAGCAGTTGATAGGATCGTTTAGCTCAATTTTGTTTAGAACTTTATATCTAGGATTAATAACAACATTGATAACATATTTGCACAGCGGAATTAAACAAAGAAAAATGTTATCATCACAAGGTTTTATTATCATACGTTTCCACCAAGCCTCAATATTATTTGATCAGAATAATACAGTTACCTATCTCTAACAGTAACAGGGATCAAGAAAACTCACTACATCTCTCATTTCTTTTAGCTCACAGAGTCACTCTATCTGTTTTTGTTTCACACATCTCTCTTTCTATTTTTCATTCTTACTAATTTCTCTCATTTCTTTTAGCTCACAGAGTCACTCTATCTGTTTTTATTTTCACACATCTCTCTTTCTGTTTTTCAGCTCACTATTTCTCTCATTTCTCACAATATTAATTATAACAAACAGTAGTAAGTATAACTAACAGCAATTAACATAGAAGTATTAAGTAAAGACAAGCAATACAAAATATACTTACCAGTAGAAAGTTAGGCCAACAGCACTAACTTGAATGTCATCATTAGCTGCTATTCCATTCCATTTCAAGCATCATTTATGCATAATCCGCTGCATATAAATGCAATTATCCTCCCCTCAATCAATACTTTAGAGGTTAAGCATTCCTATACTTGCAATTAGATATTGAAATCTGCCAACAACAAAAACTTTTATGAGTAAAAAGAGAAAAAAAAAAAAAAAAAAACAACTTGCTATCCTAAAAAGAAGATATCTCATATAACGACTTATCAGAAATTAATGCATAAAAGATGAGTTATAAAAAGCTTAAGCAAAAAAAGAAACAATCAACTATAAAATAAAAAAAATGATAATGCTTCTCAGAAGTCTAGACAAAATTAATAGGGACGATACCTGATAAAAGTAAAAAGGTAATGGGGTTTGTAAGCTATAATGTTGTTCTACCTCCTCCTACAGGGTTATTTTCACCCCTAAATCTTAATTTGTCCTACTCTCGTCTAGAAGAGTTCTAACAGCCTGAGTTGGAAGGCTATGGACCTAAGCCTAGTAAAAGTTTTAGCGAAGATACTTCTAATGAGGTTAAGGAACCTCGCAGAAGTATACCTATTTGGTTGAGTGAGTCTTGGCGTGTCAAGATTGCGATAGATTAAAGTATAAGAAACTGTATTTTTCCTAACTGTTGCTAAAGATGGAAATTTTTTTAGACCTAAACATCAATAAAAACCAGTTATGAAATCGGTTAAGTATGCTAAAATGTAATATGTCGACAAAAGTCCTAGGGGAAATCAAAGAAACTAGAATAATCAGAAGTCTCAACAGCTAGGAAGTGACTTTGTGATGTATAATAAAGCTTGTTTTGTTTATGGAAGTTTTGACCATGTGTAGGCTAACTGCAATTACCATCAAAGTTTGGTGGTATCTGGGAATAATTATACAAGGGTCAATTATAATTATTCTACTAAAAAGACTCACCCTAGTGTTCAAAGGAACATGGTTCCAAGAGCAGTTTTAATAAAAACTGGCCTAAGATCACTTAATACTGCTAGGCCTGTTAATACTGCTCATCCCAAAACTACAGTTTATAGTGCTAGACCAATGTCACATTTTTCTAAATCAGCACAATCAACTATAAAGAGGCCCTATCAAACAAAAACAACATTAACTAATAAAAATTCTAGCTAAAAAGTTAATACTGCTAAGGGAAAATTTTATACTGCTAGGCCAAAAGCAGTTAATATTGCTAGGCCAAATTCAGTAGTAGTTAATGCTGTGAGGGAAAACTAGGTTAATGCTGTTATGGCCTCAGCATGTTGGGTTTAGAGACCTACCAAACTTAATAGCGCATCAATTACTTTGAAGAGACATAATTATGTTGATGCACGAGGCATATCCAAGTCAGTGATGGCTTGGGTCCCCAAAGGAAACTAATTTCCTTATATTTATGTGCAGGGTCATCCACAAAAAGAAAGACCAATGCTATGTTGAATATGGATCTGCTCAAGCAATGACAGGGAACATGTCCTATCTCTCAGACTTTAAGGAATTTAATGGAGGATATGTTACCTTTGGGGGAGGAGCCAAATGAGGGAAAATTACTGGTAAAGGAACTCTTAAAATTGGTAAGCTTGATTTTTTTGAGGAATGTTGTCCTTGTCAAGGAGATATGAAGTTTAACCTTTTTAGCGTCTCGACAAATGTTGACAAACAGAACAAGTGTTCTTTTAACTGACACTAAGGTGGACCACGCAAGTTTTGTTCTGTCCTCCTGACTTTAATTACTGATGAAAGTCAGGTTTACATTAAAGTTCTAAAAGAACAATATGTACATTGTTATATAAAGAATATAATTCTAAAGAAGTTTAACTTTTCTTGATGCAAGTCCACACTGATGATCAATGCTACGGCATAGGAGGCTAGGTCATGTAAATTTTAAAACCATTAATAACCTTGTTAAGGAAAATCTTGTTGGGATTATTGATTTGATGAGACAAAGTGAATAAAAGAATGAAACAAAAGGACTTAAATGCAAAAGAAAATTCTCAAAAATGAAGATTTTGATGATTTCAAAGATCCTCCTTAAGAAGATAAAATACAAAAATAATATTATATGTTAGGAAGATATTATTTGTTCTTATCTTTTGTAATTTGTTCTTATCCTTTGTAAACCTAGATATCTACTATATAAAGAGATATCAGGCATATGGTTTAGGTATCCAAAAAACATAGAACTCTCCCAATGAGAGTCTAGAAAAACGTGTGTGTATGTACACGTTTAGTTAGTATTTTAGATTAATAGTATTGAGTTAGTAGCTCCAATGATAGAATTAGGTAAGGTGGAAAGTATGAGAATAAAAACAATATTTTGAATAATATTACTTTTCTTTAAATCCCGACCGCTGCATATTTATATTATCTGTAAAACATATCCTAGATGAGTCTATAACGATCTCCACAATTAGTATCAGAGCCTTGTGGCTGTTAATCTAGGATCTATAAGGTGTTTTGGTGTCGCATCTATCAAATAAAAAGAGGGTGACGAGATTATTCTGTTCGTGTTTGTCATTTCACATCAAGTGATATTAAGGGTTTTATCCAGCAACCCCTAATTCGATATAAAAGGAAGTTTGTTCATAATTGTTATTGATTGGTTCGTGACAACAAGATGGTTGCTGATTGTGGTTCTTGGTTACTTAATTAAAGAGTTCTTTGAAACTTATTCTATGAAAAGAATCATTAGCAGTTGATGAGATGAATGAATTAGTGACAACCTAGTAAGAGCTTTGTGACACTAAAAAGTGTCGTCTGGATACTTAAAAAAAGGTATCCTTAAACAGTGGTTATATGTTTTGTACTGCTCGTTGGTGGTTACTAATGCCACGAGACACAGTACTACTGGTGATCATAAATATTGTGCCGTTAACTGACACTAAAAATTTGTCTCAAAAGGTATGGAAGGAAGGAGCACTTATACAACCAATCAAGTTAGTACTATGCTTTTCAAGGAAGATTAATGCTGCCAAAGGTATGTTGATGCTGCTGATTTACGTTAGTACTGCCCAGAAATGATTTAGCCACGCCAAATTTATGTGTTAGTACTGCTAGCCTTATTTTTTTAAAGACAGTTTATGCTTCTAGCATTATACAATGTGATTAGTACTGCTAAGGTTAGTAGTTACTACTGTTGGACTTAAACCAAGGTTTGTGCTGCTCATATATTTTTAATAATGCCAATAAAGAAGGATTTACAATTATTGTTTGCTACTGATTGATTTAAGGGGAAGATAACAAGAATTATTTGGTATAAATGGTTACGTAACGTTAAAAAAGGCCTTGTATTTTCTTAGATTAATTGGTTTAACTAAAGAAGTTGTTTATCGCCTATTTGAAGATGAAGTGGAATTAACTGGTACTTGTTCTTATCCATATCTCAATGGCTTACAACATTTTGGAGGTAACTTGTACGAACGCTTACTTTTTACCTAAAAATCTAGCCAAGTTGTGTTATTTTTCTTATGTGCCTCAATACTCACATTTGCTATCACTTTTAAGGGAGTTTACTTGTTGTACTCTAGTGACTCACAGAAATGGGATTTTGTCAAGCGGTTGCGATCTACTTATATTTTCACAGATTTATTTATAATTTTGGAGTCACAGTGAAAGTACATAGACATAAGACACAAGATTGGGTTTATTCTACTTTCTACAACGAAGTTTTGTTTAAACTGAGTTTTCTTCATACAAGTAAATCATTACAAAAACCTCTAGAAATTGCAGATTCAAGACTGGTTAACATATGGGTTATCAAGGGAAGCTTATTGACAAAATGTTTAATCATTAGGTTATGTTCATGCACCACTTAAGATGAAGTGTTTCATTACTACTGCTGATCATTATTACTACTACTAGATTATATTTCTCCTACTCAGATTTTTTTTTATTGTGCGTAATGGTGGGAACTTTGAGTATTGGAAGGCTAGATTAGTAGTTATAGTATATGATTTGTAGCTGTTATGATCCAAGTTGCATATCTTCAGAAGACCCCTATTCGATTATGACAAAAAGGAGAAGAAGATTACAGAGATATGATTTGTAGCTTATCATGTGTGGTGATATGGCATGTTACAAAGGAAAGGGGAAGTTTTTGTTTCATTTAGGGAGATGATCACATCTCAACTTTAGGGGAAGCTTTGGCTTTATGATGTAGTTCGTACATACTTTGTTTTTTGTCATCATCAAATAGGAAGATTGTTGTGATTCCTTGATTTGATTGAGACAAAGTGAATAAAAGATGAAACAAAAGGACTCAAATTGCAAAAGAAGAATTCGTTCAAAAGATGGAAGATTTTTAAAGATTTCAGAAGATCTCCTTAAGAAGATAAAGATACAGAAGATATATATAATATGTTTTAGGAAGATAATATTTAATCTTATATTTTGTAAATTGTTCTTATTTCCTTTTTGTAAACCAAGATATCTCTGTATATAAAGAGATATCAGAACAAATGGTTAGGTATAAAGTACTAGAATAGTGGCTAAAACATAGAACCTCCCATGATATAGCCTAGAACAACGTAGTATGTTACAACTTTATTGTAGTAATTAGATTAATAGTAAGTTAGTAGACTCCAAGGTATAGAATTGGTGGTAAGGAGGAAAGTATGAAAATAAAAACCTTGTTTGAATAATATATTGTTCTTTTAATACCTGCTGCATAAATATTATATTATCTGTAAAACATATCCTAGATGAGTCTATAATGATCTCCATAATTTATCCTCCCCTAAACTTGTGATTGTCATTCAAATCAACAAGTTTCTCTGAATTAAACCATCTGTGCTGAAAGGATGCTTCCAAACACTTTACTGTCTTTTTTGTATTCTAGTACATAAGATTTTCCTTATAAGCCTCGATCTGCCAACAACTAGAATATTCTCCTCTTGCAGCTTGTATACTCAGTATCAAAGTCATATTTTGCTCATTCAATGGATAATCTTTCTCAACTAGCATGAAAAATGATCATTTTCCTCTCTCTGTATACAATGATGAACAACACATGTAATCATATAACATCCATTTCAAAGCTCATGCCATATACCTGTTGAAGTTTCCATAGAAATAGACATCATCATCTTGTTTTAAACAAAACCTCTTCAACTCTACCCAAAGTTCTCTTTCTTTATCTCTTCAGTAAGTTCTATTAGTTGAATCTTTCATGAACTAGACTCCATAGTTTTGACTAAAACATCCCTGTCATAATTCCTTAAGCATATCTTAAAAGATCCTGATATACCTCTATGTATTACCTACTCTGATGATTACTTCCAATACTTTCTACTTTCCTTGAGTCCCCCCCCCCCCCCCCCCCCCCCCCCCACCCCCCCCCCCCCCCCCCCTTCAGTGTAAACTTTCCAGTCAAATGATGGGTTATTTGTTTTGTAGGGCTTCAACATTCATCCCTTCTTCTGGAACTATGATCATTAGCTATTGTAGTTGTTCTTGAGACAGTTCATCTTTTGATTCTTCAGCTGGTTCTGAGCCTTCTCCTATCTTTTGTCTCTTTGACTTTCTTGATTAAGTTCTTGTTTAACATCTATCTTTGAGCTTCCAGCTACAACTTTAGGAATTGTATCATCACTCTCCATAGGAGTAAAAGTATTTACCGTCTTTATTGTGGTCTCAAAACTCCTTGACTTCATCAAAAGAAAGTTTCTTCAACTGTTGTAGAGTGTGACTTCGCTATATGCTTGATATAATTACACATGTAAGTCCTTTGTTGAGCTTGAGTCATGGGCTTGTTCCTTCTATGTTCAGCTCTTTGTTGGGCAAATTTTCTCTTTCTTTCATATATAAGCTCTACAAGTAATCTGGCCTTGTCAGCTTCAGAGTATCTTTCTCTTTCTTGTGCTTGTAACCTGTGTGCTAACTCTATCATCACTTTTTAATTTGAGCTTGTATGTTATTACGCCATTCTTCGCATTGAAAGTGATAGCTTCATTATGAACTTTGGCCTATCCCTTTGCCTTTCTTTCTTCATCAAGTTGTTCTTGCCAATCTCATAGCTTCTTCCAACCCAAGTCTTTCTTGCTCTAGTTGCAACTTTATCTTCTTCTGAACAAGTTTAGCTTCTTTCATAATAGCTTTGCCTTTATCTTTTCTCTTTGCTGCACTTCTTCTGATGTATACTAAACTTTTAGCAGCAGTTCTAACTTCAGGGCTGGCAGTACTAACTTCTTGACCAGCAGTACTAACTGGTACATTAGCAGTACTAATATTAGGCTCAACAGTATAATCTTCTTCAGGAGTAGTAAACTCAAAATCAGGTTCCAAATCATACTCTTGCCTCCCCTGAGTCTGTGTACTCATATGTACTAGAGTAATTCCCTCATCTTCATCAATCTGAGCAATCTTCCTCCCCTGTTTGGAAGGATCCTCTTGAGAATCTTCATCATCAGAAATCATAATTTTGGCTCTTCTTCTAGATTTGCTTGACTTTACTTTGTGCTCCAACTTCTTTACTTTCATGATGAGCTTAGTGTAAGCATTACCATATACCTTTTTAGTTTGCTTCAAATCGGCCTCCAAGCTCGCCACTTTTTTTGACAATCGTGTACATAGAACCGTCAATTCCTTAAGTGTCATACTGCCCTCATCACTTCCAGGTGTGTGACCTCCTAGGAGAGGTGAATCATGAGGCA
>BQNB010126166.1:0-17227 GCA_026074375.1 Tanacetum coccineum
TTTGTTTTTATAACTTTGTTTGACCCAGTAGTTTGGGGGTTTGACTTGGGCCCGGGTTTTAATAATTAAGGATTGGGCCGAATGTTTGGGCCACGGTTAAAAGGGTTTAGTTATAAAGGGATAACGACCATTATCTCTTTAATAAAAAGGAGATAACGGTGTTAGGGTTTATGGACTTTTGGTGAAATTGGTTTTAACATTAAGGCTCATTTGAGTATTTTGAGGGTTTTGGCATTTTATGGGTTGACCATTGTTGACCATGGTTGACTATTTGACCTTTTTGCTATCAAACTCCCGGCTCTTGTACACTCTTTCCATTCTCGTGTTTGTGATTGTCCGGTTTTTGACCGTTTTCTTGTGATATTTGCATTATCCGTACCTACACATTCACAAACAACAAAATACACAAATACAAGCATATTTTTGCACATTTTGATCATTTAAGGGTCATTTTTTATATAGAAAGGATATGTGATTTCTCACATATCAACTACCTTAGTCGTCTCTTGCTCCAACTCAAGTCCAATCATCTTACTTTCTCTAATCTCAGCCTATAAAACAAGCGACCTACCTCTTCTTCCATACAATACCTCCAATGAAGACACCTCGAATACTCGAATGATAACTATCTTTGTAGGAAAACTCACCCCACAGAAAGTGAGTATCCCAACTACCACTAAATTTCTCACACAAGCTTTAAACATATTTTCCAATGTCCGAAAAGTACGCTCACTCTGACCATCAGTCTATGGATGGTAGGCAGTACTCATATCTACTCGTGTTCCTAACGACTTCTACATCCCTTTCTAAAACCTCAATATACATTCCATCTTTATCAGGAATGCTCGACACGTGCACTCCATGTCTTCAAACTGTCTCATCTACATACAACCTTGCCAACTAATCCATCTTATATTCTTTTCGTATTGCTTGAAAATAGGATAACTTAGTCAGTCTATCGACTATCATCCAAATTGCATTGCATCCACTACTCGATCTTGATAACTTAGATTTACTATCCATAGTTAATCTTTCCTTTTCCCACTTCCAATCGGGTATCTCAGGTTGTAGTAACAAACCTGAAGACCTTTGATGCTTGACTTCCACTTCCAAACACGCTAAATACTTACTAACACAACCAACTATATCCTTCCTCATACTCAGCCACCAATTCGTATATCCATGATCATACTAATCTTACTCACTCCAGGATGAACAGATTACTTCATCACATACGCCTCTTCCATAATAAAAGTCCTTACATCGCCTACCATAAGAATCCAAATCCTATCTAAAAGTATAAACCACCATCTTCCTTTCTCTCCACTAGTTGGTCCAAGCCACGCAACATTTCTGTTGACGCGTCCTCTGCTTTAGACGTCTCAACCTATACCACTAACATCTTCTTGCTAATCTTAGCTTGAATCGTCCTACATATATCTCGAACTCGTCTTGACTTCACTCCTCTTTTCCTGCCTCATGCATCAACAACTTCGTTCTCCTTTCCCATATGGTACTTGGTCTCGCAACCATAATCACTAAATAACTCTATCCATTGTCTCTGCCTCATGTTCAATCCCTCTGATTGAAAATGTGTTCTAGACGCTTGGGATCTATCTAGATCACACTCTTTGTCTCATACACCTAATGCCTCTAGCATTCTAAGGCAAAACCACCATGCTTAAGTCCATAACGTGAGTCGTGTCATTCTTCACATGAATCTCTAGTTGCCGCGTCGTATAATCAATCACCATCTCTCTTCATCTAAGCATGCATCCTAAACCTTGCTCCACGCATCACTACTAAAATTGCCTGATCCTTCTGGTAATGCCAAGATTGGCTCATTACTCATATTGTTCCTACAACTTCTAAAAAGCTTCATCTTCACTCCGCTTCGACCTTGTTGGGCTTCACATGACACTTCTGTTTCTTTAGTAGCTCTAAATTCATTTTCAAATACAACTCGTGCTCTTCCTTAGACTTCGTGTAGACCTAAATGTCATTGATAAACACAGTGATAACTTGTCTATATACGATCATGAACACCCGGCTCATTAACTACATGAAAACCGTTGGTGCATTGGTTAACCCAAAAGGCATAACCGTAAGCTCAAATTGTCCATAACGCATCCTAAAAGCAATATTTGGAATCTCATCTTCGTGCACCCTTATTTGGTGACAGCCCGAATAAAGATCTATATTACTCAACTCACAATAATCCATACATATCCTAAACGACCCATCCTACGTATTGACAAACAATACACGTGCTTCCTCATAGCGAATAACTAGGTCGATTAAAACCTTTACCTTGAAGATCTTGTAATTATTCCAACAACTCTTTCATCTCTGTAGGCGCCAAACGACACAGGCCTTCACAATCGGTGTCGCTCCTTGTACGAACTCTATATGAAATTCTACTTCACGCCGATGGGTAAACCTATTAAATCCATAGAAAACACTTTGGGGAACTCACATACTACAGGTATATCACATAATTTTGACTCATCTACTTTGGTACTCCTATGAGACCTTGCATTCACATTAGTTCGTTTCCCCATGAACCTCAAGCACCTTCAAATCCACCAAAGGCATTTTAACCATCTCCTCATGGCATACTTTCTCAGCCTTATACTTCACAACCAATTCTCTCATACAACTATATCAACCCTCTCATAACCAACGGTACTAGATCTATAGTGAAACAAGAACCTTCTAATTCTAACAACTTAACTCATCCATTTCACTACCTCAATCACATAGGCACAACTCAGAAGATGTGAACTAACATTAACTCTAAGATTACTTAATACGGATATCAAACGAATTCGAAGGACCACGATAAATCGAATTGGGTAATTCATGACTATCGAACCGACTATGAACAAATACCAAGACTTTACATGTACTAATTTTGGTAAGAATTCAAAAATCACAAAAACTCAAAAGAAAATCAAACCGAATATATGTATTGATAAGAAAAACAAACCATCGACACAACAAACGTACCATCGGCGCAAGAGACGCCTATTGAATAACACCACATATCACAACCTATAAATAAAAAAATACAAACCTTGTACAAAAATTGATTTTTCACCCGCGAGAATTATCTTCCATAACGTTATATCAGTCATTTTTAAAATAGTAGAATCATATTAGTTAATAATGTAAATCATTTAAAAAAAATAATTTTAAATGAAATTTTCATAAACTTATTTTAAATATAGTCTTCATAAAAAAATTCAAGAGATGGCTATAAAAGAAATGTGATGCATATTATTTGTATAATTCAATTTAAAACAAAGTTTTCAACACTTAACAAATATCTCATTTAATACAAAAATCACTGCAACATTATTATTATTTCAAAAAAGTTTTCTATAGTATGTTACTAACAGAAACGCGTGACTGAAAACAAAAGACACTATTATCTCGAAAAGGGACTTCAAACACCTTAAGAACTTGAACACCAAAATATCATTTGAAAACGAACACGTACCAACGAAACTCAAGAAGAAACATCACGAACCAACTAAATCGTAGAGACTCACCCATAATAACGATCAAAGAACATAAATCAAAGAGTACCATTACTCTTGACAAAGGAAGCAAATCAAAACGTTAAACAGAGGACATAGAACACCAGTTCTATCATAATACCAACAAGGAATTCTAACACGAGAGTTAGGTATCTCGACGGACACGAGCTATCAAACAAACTTATGAATCTCAACGATAATACCAACCGGTATCCACGATATCCACAAATAATAGATAGAAAGGAAATCTTACTATCCACTCAACTATCCAAAATACATCCCAACATAACACACAACATCGATCAATGTAATCAAGATCACAAGTCCACGTGTGTGATGCCTTTATAATTATGTTGGCCACCATAATTATAATTGCATCTTTTCCACATGTATACTTACTCCCAAGACTACACATCTCGACGATAACACACAAATCAACACACGTACCGCATAGTAAATCTCACATAATCCTAACAAGTTGTTTCATCAAAATAACACTTACACAAATAAGGATAAAATCCTAAAACTATAGAAAGAAGGACGAAGATTCCAAGCCTTAAATACGGAAAAATCCAAGTGAACTCACTGACGACCGCGATGTGTAGAGATAACAGACGAAATAAACTTATGTTGGGCCTCGTTTGGGTTTGACCTTGCTTTCACAAGAGTCACCCAACTCCGTGGGACCAGTCCTACTATGAGCATCTAAGAGGAAATCCGGGTCGACCTCTTCTTTGATTCTCCTAACATCCATCCCTCCTTCGGTTCCTCGAGACACTCCTCCTCAATTGGCTCCCATTCTGCATCTTTCGATGTCGAATCACTCACAAGTCGAGATCGTACTCATAAGTGAGCAAGAAAACAAAAACACATAAAATAAGTACCCAAAAGGTGCAATTCATATTCCGTACTTAAATAATAGTGAACCACAATAATATAAAAATAGATATATATATATATATATATATATATATATATATATTACTAGGAAGTAGTAGACAAAATAGACAAAATAAAACTTTTAAATATATGTAAGTATATACTAGTTACGTACATGCAAACACATAGATCCTAAAACGCAACTATCTGAAGGTTCCTAAGTTATAGTCTAGGCCAACCACCTAGTTCTCTATAACCATTGGCTCTTATACCAATCTGTCATACCCCGCCAAGGCAGAATCACGAGGCGTGATCAATAGGCATCATCACAACACATGGCGTCACAATAGAGAAATACTAAATGAATTAAAATCTAATATATGAAAGATACAAAGTGTCATGATAAAACCTACAACTTTTATCATTCAAATTCATATAGTGCAACCAACCAAGACAAAACAAATGAACATAGATTCCGCAATGCAAGCCTATGGTCTTTCTAATCCTTCTCTCTCTAACGCTTCTATCATCACTTTAGCACACCTGAAAATAATGCTTAAAACGTCAACAAAATTATTGGTGAGAGTTACAGGTTTAAGACTCACTTATGACATTGCGATCAACAAAAACAACGTTTATGAACATATATGCATGGCTATTCTATCACAAAATAAATTCACATTTATCTAGGGTGGATCGTACCCCGTCATCCCACAATCACTATCATCTAGGGTGGATCGTACCCCGCCGTCCCACAAGTATCTGCGCAAGACTGGCCCGCTTGACTAGCTAAGTTCGTTCGGGTCTCACACTAGGCCATGCCATCTTCACATATGCATGCCTTACCATAATAGGCCATGCCGTCTTCTCAGACTCATGCCTTACCACAATTCATATCATATAGCAATAGCACATAGCAACCATATAATGTTCGACACTTAAAACACATATCACGGTTCATAATTCAAAAACAGTTTGCATCATTTCCATCCTAAAATATAAGTAAAAAGTGGGACTGTAAAACTCACATCGATGCAAAGCAAATCTAAACTCTTCAATTAACCTTGCAAATAATCTATACAAAACAATACACACATGTTACCATCGATTAGGTCTCTCACCCAAGTTGATGTAACAATCACAATGATAGATACTCTATATCCTAACTTGTTTCTAACTCTTCTATACTCCTTTCACATCTTACTATCCTCAAGTTACTTTGCAAAACCTACTTCTCAACTTTCTGCATTTTACCTCGTTTTTGTAGTCACAAGATGACCCTAAATAAAATACTAAAACACCTAATTAGTACTTCCCCTTATATCCCATAGCTCCCCAATGAGTTGTGAACTTCTATGATTTTTGGATAAAAATAATATTGAGTGTGACCATTTTATAAAAATTCATCATTACAAGTTACCCAGATTCAGATCTGAACGCACACTAAAAAGTTTGACTTCATTAGACATACTTAAACAACGAATTAGCCTTAGCCCTTTGAACAGAAGTTAATAGACATATAAAACCTAACTTCTGTGTTTTGGTAACCCTTAATTCTAATTTTAAGTAGGGGTTTTATACCTCGTAATCTGACCTAAATCTGTCCCGTATTTACTCTTTTAACAACTTTTCTTACAAAAATTATTTAACTAACTTCCCGGACTTTTTGAAAAGTAGACTCTCTGAACTTATAAATAACTTTAAAAAAATCAAAGTTTCATTAATCCATCACAGAGATATTCATCAAACAATTCGACCTAAAATTCTGCCAAACCCTAATTCGCGTTCTAGCACAATCCTAGCCCTAAAACTCTATCACAAGTTCACCAAAGCAATCCTAACGATCTAAGATTGATCTAAAGTAATTAATTACAGAAACTTAGTCATAATTATAAAACCCTAATCCGTCCTTAATGATCATTACATTAATAAAAATTAATTGTATTGAAAAGGATTAAGAAAACAATACCTTTAAGCTTGAAAATCAAAACCCTAAAAATTTTGGGGCTTTATTCTTGAATCGTGTGTATAACCGGCTAAGGGAAGGAGAGGAAAAATCAAAGTGATTTGGTTTATGTTTGATTTGTATTTATAGGCCTTAAAAAATAATTACCAAAAACAAGTTGTAATCTAATTAGGATATCTTTTCCTTTTTCTTTTCTTTTATTAAAATTCGTTTGTTTTTCTATTATATATAATTATTTTTATTTATTTATTATTATTTACAACTTTAATACCTATATTTTTTATTCTAGGTTAAAACTTTTGCTTATTTCGTTAAACTTTAAACTTTCTAACTAGATTTCTAACAAACTTTCATTTCCAATTATTTCTAAAAATGGAAAGTACTCTAAAATCACTAAAATACTAACATAATATATATAATATCTATTATATATATAGTACATACACAGAAAATTACATACACGACATTTGAAACTACGCAAAGCTTTCAAATGATCTCATTTCCATTCAATCTCATTTCAACTAGTACCATGATTCATCACTCTTGTACTTAAATCTCGAATACACATCTCTCACAAAACACATAAACACTTCAAATAAATTCTAAACAAACTGACCAACCGGCTCAAACCACGGTTGTCACAAGTAACATCATGGTACTTGTTGTTGTTTGTTCTGGAATGTGGAACGCATGGAGTTTTAAACGTACTTGTTGTTGCTTGCTTTATAAATTGAACATAATGTTAATACAAATAATGTCTAAAAACGTTATTTATATTTTTCGACCTCTTAACGTTTTGATAATAACAAAATGTAAAAACATTTACGATAAAATTAAACGTTTACAAATTTCTAATCGTAAAATTCCATTTCTAAGATTAGTATTCACTTAAGGTATGAAGAAACAAATCATTAAGCATGATTAGTGATCAAGAAAATAATTTTCTCTTAACCATCACTTTTAATTTTACAAAATTAATTATACAACACTTTTTCTAATTAAAAGAAAAGTTTTATTAAAAACTTAAAATTTGAAATTCAAATTTTCCCCCCAAAATGAAAGGTTCCATACCAGATACAACCTTTCCCACAAAAAGACAAAAAAGGGAGCGAAGTCTACTGGCGGCCCCCTTATATATTTGGGACCGCTGGGACCGCCACCAGATGACCGTTAGGATTTTCTGCCTATAAATATTGGTCCACCCCTTGAAGAAAATCAGACCTCTTTGCACGAATTTTCTCACACTTCTTTCCCTCTCTAAAAACCTTCTTTCTCTCACTAAATATCTTGATCACTAACATCTCTTGATCTTGTTTCAAGTGATCTAATCTCTTCTTCTCATCTCTTCCCTCTCATTCAAGTGCAAGAGAAGAACACTCGTATTCGCCAAGAAACGAAGTGTTGATTAGTGATCTCTCCTCCTTTCTTCTAAGTATCAAATCTCTATTGTAATTATCTTGTGTATTTGTGTGATTCAGATATTGTGTAAATCCGATAGTGTAGATCTAGTGATCGTGTATTGATTGTGAAGTGGTAGATTGGTTCTAGCTAAGATTAGGACTCGACATTTAGCTTAGTGTCGGAAAATAACGTAAGCGACGTGTAAACGATTTTCTCCGCCTGAAGGGAGCTTGTTGACATAGTGAAATCTCGAGTAGGATACTCGGGGAGTGGAGTAGGGCAAATGTAGATCTTTCGTAGCTGAACCACTATAAATCTTGGTGTCTTGGTTTGATTGTTCCTTCTCTCATCTCTTTATATTGTTGTGATTGTTATTTTCTATTAGTTTAGATATTTACTTGATTGATTCATATTGTTGGTTGGTTAAACATACTACTCGAATCTAAGTATTTTGAAAGCAAAGTTTTAAAACAAAAACGAACCTGTAAACTATTCAACCCCCCCCCCCCCTTCTAGTTTCCACAATTGGTATCAGGAGCCAAGGTCACTCAAGATTTTTAAAATATACTGTATTTTAAAGCTTGGATCGATCTATGGATTCCGACAAATATCTAGAAGGGCAATCTATGCAAAGACCACCACTCTTTGAAAGTGATAGTATTTATTTATTGTGAAAAAATAGATTCACGACATAAGTTAAATCAAAGATCTAGATTCTCTGGCATTTGCTTAACCACGTGATTTTCAACCTATTGAACAAAATCCAGAAACCAAATTAGATGAGGTTATCCCTTTCGAAAATAAAGTGATGATCTTAAAAAGAAACTTGCGAAAATAACGAAGCTAAAATGGTTATTTATAATGCTTTGCCTAGAAAAGAATATGAAAGAATTTTCATGTGTAATACGAACAAAAAGAAATTGGAAACATTGTTATAATCACCCACAAGAGTAAATAGTCAAGTCAAAGATAATAAGATTGACCTTTTGGTTCAATAATATGAACAATTCATCATTTCCGAAGACGAATCTATAGATAGTGCTTTTGTTAGATTTAATACTATTATTACTAGTTTAAAAGCTCTTGATTAAGGTTATTCTAGAAAGAACTATGTTAGGAAATTTCTTAGAGCTCCACATCCTAAATGGAGAGCAATGGTCACGAAAATTAAAGAGTCGAAAGACTTAACGTCACTATCTCTTGATGAACTTATCAGGAACCTTAAAGTTCACAAAATGATTATCAAGAAAGATTCTAAAATAGTCAAAGCAAAAGTTGAAAGGAAATCACTTGCTTTAAAAGCTAAGAAAGAATCTAGTGATGAAGAGTGTTTGACTTGAAGTAGTGAAGACGAAGAGTATGCCATGGCGGTAAGAGACTTCAAGAAGTTCTTTAAAAGAAGAGGTAGATTCATAAGACAACCCCGGAACGACAAAAAAATTCCAAAGAATCTGTGATGACAAGAACGGAAAAAGTGATAGAAAATGCTTTAGATACGGCGACCCGAATCATCTTATTGGAGAATGTCCAAAACCACCGAAAGATAAGAACCAAAGATCGTTTGTCGGAGGTTCTTGGAGCGATAGCGGTGAAGAAGATGATGAGAAGGTCAAAAACAAAACGTGTCTTGTAGCTCAAGCTTCAAGTGAGGTATGTTCCGAATCCTCTTACTTTAGTAATGAAAACTCATCAATAGATGATTTAGCTCTAGATAATGAATATGATAAACTATGCAAAATGAGCTTAAAGATAATCACTAAAAACAAAAGATTAAAAGCCACTAGAAATAGCTTAGAAAAGGAAATTAGTATTCTAAAGGAAAAAGTATCTACACTCGAGAAAAACAAGGAAGTTAATCTTGAATGTGTTAAATGTCATATGCTTAAAATTGAAAACGAAAAGCTTAAAGAGGAAGCTCTCAAACTAACCAAGTTTGAAAAGAGCACACATTGCTTAAATGAAATGTTAAATAATCAAAAACCCTCTGGTAAAAAGTTAGGTTTAGGGTTTAATTCATTTGAAGCATCATCTAGTGGAACTAAAGAAATAAAATTTGTGAAAGCTCAGAAAAAGGTGTCCCCTGACGGAGGTCCCATAAATATGGGCGGCCCTCTTATTGTTCAGGCGGCCCCCAAAGTAAATATGGGACCGCCACCAGGAACTACACCTGGATCTGAGAAAAGTGTTTCTTTTTAAAAATATATTTTGGGTCCTAAACCAAAACACATAATAGTAAACAATGTAAGAGTTCCCGTTGCTAGTGATAATAAAGTCAAACAATTCTATAAGCCATTGTCAAAACCCGGAGTTAGATTTTCAAAACCAAATTTTAGATCAAAAACTCCACCACCTAGAAGAGTCATAAATAGTTATCGTCGTTCTAAAACACCGCAACCAAAAAGAAACATTGGTCGACAAAATCAACCCAGTGGTTTTCTTGTAACTTGGAACAACTTCCCACGTCAAAGTTACATGCCATGGGAAATGAGTTTTCCATTTCCACATCCCAACCAATAGCATCAAATGCAAAGGATGTTAGCACTAACAGCTTTGGACCCATGAGATATGGGGACCAAATGTTTGAGTTATTGTCTTATATAAAAATAGATATGCCTTGGAGTCGACTTGGAACCCGATGAGTGCATAAAGGATAGCGGATGCTCCAAACACATGACGGGTAACCGAAAGCTCTTTTCAAGTTACAAGGCATACAACAGAGGTAATGTTATTTTTGGTAGCAATCTCCGCGGTAACATAATTGGCAAAGGTACGATTTCTAATGACTCTCAAAATAGATAATGTAGAGCATGTAGATAACTTAGGATTTAACTTGTTAAGTATAGGACAAATATGTGACAATAAATGTAGAGTAACTTTCCCTGAATATGATAGTGAAATCACTAAGGACGGTAAGGTTATAGGTAGAGGTATTAGAAAGAAAGTCTTATATGTGATGAAACTAGGAAATAAGCCTAAAGATCAAGTTTGTGTAGCAACGATTGATGAAAATTCCACATTGTGGCATTGAAGATTAGGCCACACTAATATGTGTCTCATTCAATCATTAGCTTCTAAGGAATTATTTAGAAACCTACCTAAGCTTAAGTTTGATCAACATTTTTGTGATGCTTGCAAAATGGGAAAACAAGCTCACGCTAGTCACAAAGCTAAGAATATAGTCTCAACGACTAGATGCTTAGAACTCCTCCACATGGATCTTTTCGTTCCATCCGCCGTATGGAGTTACGGAGGAAACCGCTACACCTTAGTCATAGTAGATGACTATTATAGGTATACTTAGACTAGATTTTTTAAGGACAAAATCGAAGCTTTCGATCAATTCGAAATATTTAGTAAGAAAATTCAAAACCAATTAGGATGTACAATAGTGTCAATAAGAACCGACCACGGTAGGGAATTTGATAATGAGGTGCAATTTGGAGAGTTTTATAATGCCAATGGAATTACACATAACTTCTCAGCTCCACGCACTCCTCAATCAAATGGAGTGGTTGAAAGGAAAAATAGGACACTTCAAGAAATGAGTAGGACTATGTTGAATGAGCAATCGTTACCACAAAAGTTTTGGTGTAACACAATAGACACTTCAACATACATTCTCAACCGAATCCTAATTAGAGCCATCCTAGGAAAAACACCCTATGAACTTTTGAGAGGTAGGAAACCTACTTTAGATTACTTTAGAGTGTTTGGAAGCAAGTGCTTCATTTTAAACACAAAAGACTACCTTACAAAGTTTGACCCAAAGTCATATGAAGGTATCTTTTTAGGTTGCTCTCAAAATAGCAAAGCCTACATCATCCTAAATAAACATACTAGGAAAGTCAAAGAATCACTTAACACGACATTCGATGAAACTCCTCCACCCTCTAAGACATCACCCTTGGTGGATGATGACTTAGATGAATAAGAAGCAATTAAGGTTACCGAAAAGAAAAACCTAGAAAATGACATTGTGGATGAAACTTTAGAGATTGACGAAATAGTCAATATTAAGGAATCTAGGAACCATCCATTAGAAAATGTCATAGGAAATCTTAACCAAAGAACCCTTAGGTCACAAGCCCAAAACCAAAGTAACTTCTTTTGCTTTATATCCATAATTAAACCTAAGAACGTAAACGAAGCATTAGGAGATGAATATTGGATAGTCGCTATGCAAGAAGAATTAAATCAATTCATTGCTAACGACGTTTGGGAGTTAGTTCCACAACCTAGGAATATGACAATCATAGGAACTAAGTGGGTATTTAGAAATAAGTTAGACGAGAACGGTGTTGTTTCTTGAAATAAGGCTATGTTAGTTGCTCAAGGCTATAATCAACAAGAGGGCATCGATTATGATGAAACTTATGCTTTAGTTGCTAGACTTGAGTTAGGATATTATTAGCTTATGCTGCCATAGATGTTAAAATATTCTAAATGGATGTAAAAAGTCATCCTAAACGGTTCATCAATGAGGAGGTGTACGTGGCACAATCTTTAGGATTCATTTATTTTGAAAAATTAGATCATGTTTATAAATTAAAGAAAGCTTTATATTGTCTTAAACAAGCACCCAAAGCTTGGTATGATAGATTAAAAGCTTTACTTATTAAACATGAAATATAAAATGGGAATGTAGATTACACTCTATTACTAAGAAGAAAAGATCAATCTCCTCATCGTTCAAGATAAAATTTGATGACATTATATTGCGTGTTCTGACTATCAAGACATGTGTGATGAGTTTACCAAAATCATGCATGACGAGTTCGAGATGAGCATGATGGGTGAACTTAACTTCTTCCTTAGATTACAAATAAAACAAATGGAAGACGATAATGTTTCCTAATCAATCCAAGTATAGGTAAAGAAATGCTTAAAGAAATTTGGATTATAAAGTTCTACAACCAATGAAAACCCCCAAGACCTTCGATACAAAACTTACGAATGACAAAGAATGTGAGTCGGTATATAGTACCTAGTATCGAGGCAATGATAGGTAGCTATTAACCTAACGGAAAGTAGGCCGATATCATGTTAGTTTTTTTTCTCTGCCTTTGTGCCCGCTTCTAGAGGCTCCCCAAAACCATCTCACCTAAAGCGGTAAACATATCTTCTGATACCTTAAATGGCACTACGCATCTTGATTATGGTATCCTAAAGGGACCAACATAGAAATCGTAGTATAGTCGAATCTGATCATTGCGGGAGAGTTATGTGATCGAAAGAGCACTAGCGATATTTGCTTACGTTTGTGGGATTTGTTTGACATCTTGGTTCTCGAAGAACAAACCAGGCTCTTGCAATATCCACTACCAAGCCGAAAATGTAAGCGCCGAAAGTCATGGTCAACAAGCACTATGATGAAACAAGAGGTGACAACCATGACTTTAGCAGTTTTAGTACAAACTATTTAGTGTTGACTTATGTGATCTGTTTTGCAATGACTGTTACATGTTATATGTGTTTATACGTGTTTATGTATGTTGTGTGGGATATGTAAGATTTTATAATCAATCCATTGAGCGTAATCGTATCATTGGGATTGGATTTGTATTGGATTTTGTGGAGTTCATTTCGTTCACTTTGGCGACAATGAAATGATTGTCGTGATTGAAAGCGGTTTCGCGTTTAATTGTTAAGTACATGTATACTATACGTAACTATGTTTTAGTAAAATTAGGATGAGAGTAAAGGTTGTCTATAGTAGGATAGAAAGAAATGAAATTTTTATTTTTAGAATGTTAGGTTTAATAAAAATGAAAACTTAATTATTTTTAAAAGTCTAGTAAATTGCGTTTACGCAAAAAGGTATGCGCAAATAAGCTTAGGTTTTTGTAGAAAATTAAGGTAATGTTACTAATTAAGTAATTAATTAATAAGAAAATAAAAAAAGAGGCCAATCAGCCGGATTTAAGGAAAAGAAAGAAAAAAGGAATTTTAAAAGGAAAACAAATCCTACTCTAATTAAAATTGGTAAAAGATATCTATCCTAAACCTTTTTGTTAACCTTATAAATACAAAAACCCTTCTCCTCTTGTTTTAAAGTCCCAGCCCGAATTTTTATCAAAGGAGGAAGAAGAAAAATATTTTTTTTTAAAAGGATATAAAATTATAATCCATTGAGTTAATTACATTAAAAACATGTAAATAATTATTATGATGGATAATTAGGGTTTCATAACATATGTAATTAATCATAAAATAAAACATGTTATAATGATTAGGGTTTAATTAGGATCATATGGGTGTATTCGTTAGGGTTTAGATCGCGTTAGAATTTGATTTAGATTGGGGCAGAATTTAGGGCTGTGTTGTTTGGCTGATATCTCAATGATGGTAATAGCTTTTGTCAAGTTTCCGGTGCCTATGATGTAGCTCAGAGAGTCTAGTTTCCATAACATCCAGCCTCGAAGGTTTTTGAGGTCGGGAAGTCATTCAAACGTTGGTTGCAAGAAAAGTTGTCAAAACAGTAAATACGGGTCAGATTTAGGTCAGATTACGAGGTATAAAACCCCCACTTAAAATTCGAATTTAGCTTATCCCTTCACAGGAGTTTAGTTCTATGTTGCCTATTAGAAATCCCCCAAAGTAGAGCTTCTGATTTGGAGTCTAAGTATGGTTTTTAGGTCCAAACTTTTTAGTGTGCAAACAGATCCGAATTGGGACTGTTTTGAAGTTTGATTTTCTTAGGAGTACTTGTGCATGTAAATGGCTCTTGGGAATCATGAGGTAGTTAATATACTCATAAATGAACATAGGTGATTTTTGGTATGAATTATGGAGGTCAGTAAGTAGAGGTTTTGAGTACGTTAAGTCACGTTAAATTCTGCACGTTTTGAACAATTGTTACTAACTAGTTGAAACAGTGTTAATGAAGTGGTTAAAGTAGGGAATGGTGTCGTGGGTGACCCATGGGGTTTAATAGAACACCTTATACATCCATCATATGATTGTTACATGTGCATTAAGCTTTTGGCTTAGTAGCGTGTAACACGATTTATTTTGTTGTTTAGATTTGTTGCTAGTTGTTGTGAAGCTTTTTGTTGGAATCTTTTGGAAAGCAAGCAAAGGTGTATTTCATAGCCTCCTTTTCTCATGTTAATTTGGGTGAGGAATATGCTTGTTTGTCGTGTTAAATGTTTTTAAGCTTGCTGTACTTATGTATATTGGATCGTAGGCACGTTCCGTCCCGTTGCGTTATGATATGATATGTTTGGTATTGTGGATCCCAATATGCAAAATGAGGTTGGCGGTGATAAGAATGCATGAGTCTATATGAGGCATGTACTCACCTAATGAATTTGTATGATTGTGATCGTGGTAAGTTTCCTCCCGTTTGGTTTATATTAAAGAAATGCTTAAGAAATTTGGATTAGAAGATTCTAAACCAATGAAAACCCCCATGTCCTCTGATACTAAACTCATAAAAGACAAAGAATGTGAGTCGGTAGATAGTACCAATTATCGAGGCATGATAGGTAGTTTATTATACCAAACGGCAAGTAGGTCCGATATCATGTTTAGTGCCTGCCTTTGTGCCCGCTTATAAGAGGCTCCCAAAACCTCTCACCTTAAAGCGATTAAACATATCTTCTGATACATTAAAGGCACTGCGCACTTAGGATTATGGTATCCTAAAGGGACCGGCATAGAAACCGTAGTATATGCCGACTCTGATCATGCGGGAGATTATGTGGATCGAAAGAGCACTAGCGGTATTTGTACGTTCGTGGGATGTTTTTTGACATCTTGGTTCTCAAAGAAATAAACCGCTCTTGCTATATCTACTACCGAAGCCGAATATGTAAGCGCCGAAAGGCATGTCAACAAGCACTATGGATGAAACATGCTCTTATCGACTACGATGTTCGACTCGACGACGTCTCAATCATGTGCGACAATAAAGGCGCGATTGACCTTATCAAAAACCTGGTGCAACATTCTCATACCAAACACATCGAAATTCGTCACCACTTTCTTCGTGATAATGTCCAGAAAGGACATATCTCAATCGAAAAAGTGTCATCCATAGACAATATTGCCGACATCCTTACTAAACCCCTTAAACGTGAATCGTTTAACTATCTACGTCTTGGTTTAGGAATGATGAAACACATTCCATAAATCATATTTGTCCGCTTCTCCTTCTTCTATCTTAATTCTAGTCTGTGTTCCATTCTGTGTCGTGACAACTTGAATACTTCATCTGAAGTACTTTAAGAATTTTTTTTAATTCGTGAAATGCAAATTAAAATGCCACTCTTCCTAGTCAAATTTTCATAAAAAAAAACTAAGTCCAAAAACCCTCGCTGAGCCCGGCCCCCACACCATAGGCTGCCCCCCCAATATATTTGGGACCGCCAGACATTATGGGACCGTCATCAGCAGACTCCTGTATTTTACACTTATTCAAAAAAATTCAAACCACAAAAACAAACACCCCTCTTCGTGCTGCAAGTGACGAACACGAACAAAACCACTCAAAAACTAAAAATCACCCATTAAAACACAAATTGAAGATAAAATCAACACCTACAATCATTCACAACATCATAAAGATCATTAATTGTAAGTCATTTCATCTATCTTCTATCAATTTGAGTCTAGGGTTCATGATGAACACAAAAATTGAAATTGGGGATTTTTGATTTTTCTTTCAATTTTGTACAATTAAGACTATTAGGATACAATGTATAACTAATATGCTTCCCGTAGACATAGGATTTTCATACATAAGTGAGTTTGTCAAAAAATTGATTTCGAACCAAAATCCTAATTTTATTTTGAAATCACTCACGTTAGGAACATCATAAAATTGGTGTTATGCTTTGTTAATACAACCTAAAAACGTTTTCGAATACAAGCATAACGATCTCATAAACAAAATTCGAGATACATAACTAATATGTATTTTTCGACTTGTTTGGATGAACAAAATCAAATTAAGGAGCGTTTGGGTTAACTCTTAGGATTTTATGTTTTAGGTCGAGTTAATCGTTACTCCACATTTGTCACATTTAGGCACACACTAGAAACAATGTGCATAACAAATTACAAGTAAAAGGTACTACCTCCGTCCCACATTAAGTGTCCAGATTGACTTTTTTAAGTCTTTTTTCTTCAACTTTGACCTTAATTGTTTTTTCTTATGTTATATGATACTTGATGCAAAACATATGAATGGATAGAGTTTTGAATGCATTTTTCATTAGTATAATTTTTATTAAGTATTATATAATACAAACAAAAATATATACGGTTAAAGTTGATGAAAAATGACTTTGAAAAGTCAAACTGGACACTTAATATGGGACGAAGGGAGTAATAAAATGTGATTTCACTCTTTTTCTAGGAAATCATGCCTCGCAAGTCATCCGAAGATCACAAAAATACAAGACACTATATTCCAATAATATCACATGAATACCGT
>BQNB010126167.1:0-19645 GCA_026074375.1 Tanacetum coccineum
GTATTCATAATCAGTGTTTCTATATAGTTAGTTGTATTTATACATCTTGGCTATCATCCTTCATAGGCTACAAAGATCTATTCGTTTAGGGACTCACACATCACGATCCATAGAAGGGCTAGCTCATGTCCTTGTATCATTGAGATTGACAGTTTCATCATAGACTACTTCAACCTCTTCATCACTCTTCATATCATCCAGAACATCATAAGGGTTAGAGGTGGGGACACTAGGCTTGCTAGTAGGAACATGAAAACCTCCCTTCAAAGTAGGCAGTTTCTTAGATATTTACAAGAACTAGAAACCTTAGGGGCACTATTCGTAGGCAAGTTTCCATGATCCTTAGGCTCATAGCTAACCTTCTGTTTGATAGGATACCAAGCAACCTTACCAGCTACAACACCACTACGATTATTGATAGTAGAACCTGTTTTACCACTCTTTCTTTTGTTGACCACCATTTGAAAACCATCATTCTTCATTTTATCAATAGTAGAAATACCTATAACATTCTTAGGACATTGGTCATAAACATGACCAAAGATCTTCCAATGATCACAACAAGGGGGTTTCCATTCATACTCAACTTGAATCGTTTCCTTAGTAAAACCCTCACCATCAGGTAAAGGAATGCCCATAGTAACACTATCTTTCAAGGCCACATCAGCTCTAACCTCAATCAAACAACGCGCAAAACTGCCCTGACCCCAAGAATCAATACACATTGAACTATTAAAAGAATCAAGCATGATCGGCTTACTAATTTATGTTGCAATGAGACTAATCCCATCCTTCGAAAACACTTTTATTGGCACATCATGTAATTTAACCCACACTGGAATGCGAGTTAACTCTTCCTTTAAAAGCCTTGTATTCATTGTCCATTTCTTAAGAATAAGCGGACTATTTTGAATCATCCATGACCAATTCTCAAGAACATCCTCCAACCCTTTCATTGATTCAAATTTGAAAAAGAAAAAACCTCTTGAATTCATCATCACCCGAGTTAGGCCATATTTACTCTAATTATTATGATCATAGTATTCCATAACCGGGAATGCAACCCTTTTACCAATAAAATATCCATACAGTATATTCTCAAAATGGGTGCTTACCTCATTAATGACCTTTCTTAGTATAGTCAAATCAACACCATCACACACATTTTCATATTACAATTGGCGAAAATTTTCCCTAACCTTTTTCGGTATAGCAGACAAAGCCCCTGAAGCCGCTGCTGCTCCCGCATATAAAACCGACTTGGGAATAGAAACTAACTGAACGATAGGGG
The DNA here is from genome assembly GCA_026074375.1 of Tanacetum coccineum. Lineage (NCBI taxonomy): Eukaryota > Viridiplantae > Streptophyta > Magnoliopsida > Asterales > Asteraceae > Tanacetum > Tanacetum coccineum. The sequence goes on from BQNB010126167.1 coordinate 1,292, forward strand.
TATCCGGATTAGGGACATAACCGATATCCACATTAGCATGAGATAAATTCGACATATCAGCCGAAAACTTCTCCAACAAATATTTAATCGGCAATAGGGAATCTCCCAAAGGAGTAGCATTGTTCCATTCACTCATACTATGTGTAGGACCATCATTAGTTATACCTTTAGGCGAGCACTCATTATCACTTGTGGCAGCAAATAACTTTCCACCTAACTCCACAATCCCATTAAAAGTGACACTTCGCTCATCCTTAGTCAGTCCACCAAGAACATCCTCGTAATCACCCGCTTCTATATGCCTAGTAAAATCATCAATATCCTTAATAGACGTGAGCGAGACACCAAATAGATCAGCCACATTATCACACATAACTTCAATCCTCTCTAAATCAAGTAACTTGGGAGTAGAGTTACTCCCATTATCATTAACCACATTATCAATATGCCCAACAGTAGTATTAGTCGAATGGAAAGTAGCATCATTTGGTAATAATGTCTCTTCACCACTGCCAAATTGAACATCAGCAAAAGAATGATTCAATTCATCCTCATTATGCACGAAACTAATAACTTTAGAACCAAAGGACATCGACTCACCATGGACAACAGATTCCTCATTAACATTCGATGCATAAGTAGTCGAATTGTAACGACCCAAACCCGCTCCGAAGAGTAGGCCGAAACGTCATAATCATGGTGTCATATCAAAGCATAATAAAGGCATAAAGTCATAAATGATAACATAGAACAAAGTGGAAAGCCGGAATCAAACATCGGCTCCCGATTATGAGATCAACATGAATAACGTAAAAGAAGTCTAAAGGACTAAAACATGTGTCCAAGATAGTATAGCACATCAAAGTATCTGCGATAAAAGAGAAAGGAAGCTAAATGGTCACTTCCTAAGCACACACTCTCTCAAGCCCAATCTCCCTCTAGATACCTGCCGTATAAGAAAGAGAAAGAAATACGGCTGAGCATAACGCTCAGTGAACGGATATAATAACAATGTAAGTAATAAGTATGAATCCTGGATAATAAATATAAAGCAGCGGAAAGATCATGAGTGTCATGAGGAAACCTGGAGAATAGAATACAACATGAATGAATAGGAAATAAACATGAAAAACATGGTAAACGTGAAGTCTATGATTCAGAGATATCATGATAGATAAACAAATAAATAAAGGATGACCACGAGCTCATAATAATCAAACATATCATTCAATATCAAATAAATGCGTGAAAACATGCAAAAAATGAATAGAGGGGCAGCCTCAACATGTAATAAGTCATAGGGGTGATCCTCTTATAATATAAATAGGGATAAGGGAGATCATCTCCAATGTGATGGGAATGTAGAGCACACACCAACCAATCTCCATGCACGTGTAAACAGTGTAAAGACTAGGATTGCACCCAATACGCCCCCTGAAAACATAAAGTAAATGGCCCAACATGAATTATAAATCTGGTGACATTAAAAGGACGCCAGCGTGAAATCACTCTCAATAACCGCGAAAGAGTTCGTGACAACAGTGCCTCATAAGTCATCGTTTTATGGTACCATCCATGACTATTGGAAGTCAATAAATCAGGTCATGCCGTAAAATTAACTCGTGCATAGAATATGAGTCAGGAAACAAACAATGTAAGATATAATGCAAAAGACATAAAAATGGCGAGCATAGCAGACTGGGATGAATCATGAAAAGAAAGAATGTCCTTTACTGAAAGGGACGAATATCCGTACCTTATGTCCACGCAGTATACGGAAAGAGATGGATAATCGAAGAATGGAAGCAACTTCCTGCTTAATGCGATAATACAATTCAAGTACATATAAAGTTACTTATCATGATTAAGGTTTTACTTTCCATTTATCAACTTTCTATTTTAGCGAACTTTCTATTTTTAGTAACTTTCTATATTAGTAACTTTCTATAAATTAGCATGATTCATTGATTAGTAAACGTTCCATGATTAACATATTTCCATGATTAAAATGTTTCATGATTAGTATTCCTTGTTATATTGGGTACTTTCCAAAAAAGCAGCTTCTAATTATAGTAAGTTTTTCCAAAAAAACTTCACTTAATTAACTTCCTAAATGATAACTTTCCTGATTTAATAAGTTCCATAATTAAACTCCCAAAACAATAGATCTTGCTAAAAATATCAGGTTTCTATACAGTAGCAGGTTCTATAAATAACTGTTTCCTATTAAATAGCAGGTTCTCTATAAATACAGGTTTCTCGTAAAAAGCCGAGTTTCTATTTCTGTAATTTCTACCATCCAAAACCTTGATCTTACATAATACAACTCGTAATTTTCCTTTTAGTTATTAATTTAAATAAACATATCTTTAATTACAACCATTTTTATGCAAACCGCCCTCAATAATATCTAAGTATGGTATTCTCTCAATTATGCAATAATAGCATTAATTCACTGATCATACCTTGTCACCTTTCATATAATTTACCTACAACCCTTTTCTCAATGCGCCGCAATTCCCTCACAAGTTTCAATTTTAAACATCACAACAATATTCCAATTAAAATATATCATTTCTAAACCATCTATATCAAAAAATACTTACATAAACAGAACATACTTTAACAGGCCCTATCTCACAATTTATCAATTAACAATATGCAAATAACACCTTCCTTATGTTCACTTATAGTATTGCTCTGAGAAATCAATACCTTATCTATTTAATCATAGAAACAACTTAAATCAGCCCCATAAGTTTCCATAAATATAACAAAGACATCATCACACCCTTAGTGACTTTTAAACACAACCAACAAACAATCGGGGTAACCACATCACAAATGCACTATCAAAACCCTAATACAAAAATTATCACCCCAATAATGTACATTGAATCTCTCCTACACAGTTACCCTTATGCAATCGCATCTGACGGAGACTCGTTTTGCGGAAAACAAGTTATAACTAAAAACAACACACCTATACCCTTAATGTCGTTTTATATCGCAATTTATTGAACTCTATCATATCATCTCTTTCTCTCATGACGTCAAAAAATACGGCAAGAATTACACGAAATCAGCCACACATACTATAGTCTACATATCTATAGTACAACCTACTATAAGTATACAACAATAGGATTTTCTAACAAGATTTTAACATAAAAAACATGATATATAACCAAACCCTAACCCTAAGTCGTTTTCTAATTTATTTCTTCATTTTCTTCATAATTCGAAATCGGCAAAGATGAAAATTCCACAATAATTATTTCGAGTTCCTCTAAAATTTATTTAGCATTTTATCTGACCTATACATGATATATACAAGCTGAGAAAAATATAAAATCATTGGTAATAATTATTTACATGCCGATTTCATTTCTTGCTAAAAATTAGGGTTTAGAACATGATTAATCTAAATCGACCCCTAGATCATGCCTAATAATTTTTCTCATGAACATACTGAATTAACATGATAAAACTTGAGTTGTAAAAATACCTTTGACAATTGTTGATGATTTTATGAATTTATGAAGGATTTTCGAGTCAATGGAGTACCATAAATCAAACCACACCTTAACCCAATGAACCAGCAATTTTCCTAGCTCCCCTTGATCTCCAAGAACCCTAGAAAATTCGTTCCTTGCCTTGAAAAAAATATGGTGCCGCCACTAAATTGTTTAGGGTTTTCGGAAATGGTTTTTAAGAGATTTACAAATGAAAATAATGTATATAAAAGATATACTAGGAAGAAGTGCCGAGATTTTTGGGGTTTTTCAAAGTATAAAATCAGATTTTATTTTGCCTAAAAATATTTCATAATTTCCCTATTATATTATATATTTAATTGTATAATATAAGTAATTAACTTATAATTATTTCGGCAAAATACATATATATAATAACTAATTATTTTTCTTGCATAATATAAGATATTTTAATCTTATATAAATTTCATACTTGTCACATGATGTACTTTATAATTTATAACACTTGATTGAATTTTATTCATGCTTTTATTTAATTTTCTGACATTAGGGGCATTTTGGTAATTTTGCACTTGTTCTGATTTTAGGGTTTTACAACTTCTTCCCCTCTTAAAAGAATAATTCGTCCTCGAATTAGAAACATGATACAGCTGAAAAGGACATACCAGATCATGGAAGAAAATGAGGATAAGAAGTCCGTATAGACTCCTCGGTCTCCCAAGTGGCTTCCCGCTCGGGATGATTCCTCCAAAGAATTTTGACAAAAGGAATCGTCTTGTTCCTCATGACTCTGTCCTGACGGTCTAGAATAGACTCAGGCTCTTCCGTGTAAGATAAATCCTCACGGATCTGATCGAATGGATAAGAGATAACGTGAAGAGGATGATACTTGTAACCTCTGAGTAATGATACATGAAACACATTGTGAACATGAGATAGCTGAGGAGGTAACGCCAAACGATAGGAAACCTCACCAACGCGATCAAGAATCTCAAACGGTCCTATGAAACGAGGACTAAGCTTGCCCTTGATACCAAAACGCCTGACTCCACGTGTAGGTGATACTTTCAAGAAAACATGCTCACCCGGCTGGAACTCTAATGCTCTGCGATGCCTAAACATATGTGTTCAGATCACAGTTGATTGCTGACATTAAAAAAATGACATCATGGCAACCCGTGATGCAATGCACAACCCTTCCCAGCCATTCGGGTTTCTCTCAACAGAAACTTGTCTCATTTGTCACGGAGATACACACATTATCTATTGACATCTCATTCCAAGATCATTGATATTGAATAGGTGGCAATATGCTCCAGCCTCTGAGTACTAAAACCAAAATGCACTAATCGAGTCTAGAGCACAGAGATCAATCTAAATCTGTAGGACACATTCCATTTCAACAATTGGTTGTAATTCAATCAGGTTCACAAGCTGTTATCAGAGTCTACACAATATCATTTTGATATTTGCCAAGGACCATCCGAGGTCGATACTAATGTATTCATAATGAAGATGGAAAATCATGCTTGAGCCGCATCAACAAGCTCCTTGGTGGTAACTTGCGAGATTTATCTGAATCAAACTTGTGACAACTCGGATAGAGAATTTGGCTATATGTAAATGAATTGACGGTTGATGAATTTTGATATAAAGCTTAAAACTCCCGATGTGTTACAAAAAACGCTTTTACCAAGTAAACACGTCGATTGATTTTCAAATCTCATTTTCTTGATCATCACTAACGTAAAACCTGCAGGTTAAAATCGGTGGTGACAGTATATAAAATCAAACCAAATGTCGATTCATTACTCATGTTCATGCTCAAATCTTCAAAGACTATCTATCAATGAATGAGAAAGCTCAAGATTTAAAGACAAAGACTTCCGCTAACTCTGATTTAAAGCTTTCAAGATAATGCAAAAGTATGAGCATGTTGGTCAAAGACACAAGATCGCAAGATGGCATAGACGATAAAGACAATGACAAAGGCTCAAAGTCTAGACCGCAAAGCATGAAGGAACAAGTTTACAACAAAGAACAAAGAGAAAGACCAAGACCACATGAGCTTAACGACAAAAGCAATCTCATTATCTCATGAAGGAGTGTCATCATTGAACTCACTTCGGGGGAGATTGTTAGCCTCAAAATATTGAGTCGAACATGAAGTTCGTTCATTATGTATTTAAGTCTCGGTCAATTAATTAGTTAATGTTGTAATAGAATATTATCGGGAATCGGGCTCGATAGTTAAACTAATATTGTATATGTTTCGGGTTTAATCCCAAGCAAAACCCGAGCCCGAGTCCTAGTTAAATATCCCACGCGTCACATTAAATGTGTAGGGGTATATATATATAGATATTTTCTACTTTGAAAATATCTAATTCTCATCTATCTTATCTTCTCATATTTTCTAATAATATCTTTTCTCTTTTTCTCTCATCTCTCTCTCTCTTCTTTCTCTCTCTAAACCATTATCTCTTTTCTAGTTTCTTGGTTTGATCCGTGTTGTGTAATACGAAGTGAAAGTGTAGATCGGGTACTAACAATTGGTATCAGTCGCCTCAGGTGGGTTTAGTGATTTGTTTGTGGTAATTTTTTTAAGCTTATTATTCGGCTAATTTGTCTGACAGTGTCAGTGGGGTTTCTCACCAACCAACTACTCCATCCAGCCTTACCTTAACGATTGATGAAAATTTGACTTGTCGAATGATGTAAGCCACTGGAGTTAAAAAAATTTGGATTAAAATTTTGAAGATTGATTATCAATGTCAATCATGTATATATAGAGAATTCACAAATCAACCTTTTTAATATAAAGCAGTAGAGATACATACTATTAAATAAACGGTTTCAACATTAAATGTTTGTAACCAACTTAACATATTAAATGGATGGTTTCAACATTAACTTAATGACCATGATTATGGTCATGTAACCACTAAGCATTTATGAAGGAAGTTATGAGATTAGTTGACCAATTAATGCTCATAACTTTTTTTGACCAGGATTACAACTCTTTTAAATGGCTATTATTAACACATAGTAGTTAAAAAACGTATACATTAATTCTGGTGTGAATTTAAATATGTGTATGTTGAACATTGACTAATGACTATAGATTTTTCACAAATCATATCAAAGAAAGGATAATGCAATAAATAATAAGATTTTATTATGGTGTTCTATGCTACAAACAACTACACAACACTTTCACGTATCATCTCCTCATTACCAAGATTATTCGATCTGACTCGAATCCACTATGAGTCCGACTCATTAAACCAAGAAAAAATATCTGACCAAATTGGTACAATTTCCGCCCTTACCATCAACATCTTGATATACCCCGTGAGCATCACTAACCACTTATCAATACCTACAATAATCACTTATCGATACCTGCAAGAATAACATTAATAATCTACTAAACAACCCAAAAACTTTAAATAGGTTAGCCAGATCAAACATCTTGTTTCCTTCTCAGGCAAGCACAAATCCATTTGTATGTCGTGGTCCATAAACGTCATCATGTGCAATATTAGTTAAAGAAAAATTAAAAAGAAACTAACCGTAGTGGGGAACAATCTTAAACGTGGAGACTTTTTTATAAAAAATAGAGTGGGGTGTGTTGTTTTGTGTAGGTTTGTATATGTTTTACCAAATGGGCAGTTACAAAGTTGCAGTGACCTTTTAAATGGGTTGATTATTATGAAGAAACGTATACGTTTTAGGTCATTTAAGATTAGGTTACATATTGGCTTGTAAAAACGTATGCATTTAAGGTAAGGTTGACTAATGGCTTGTATTAGATTTCCCAAAGAAGAAATGTTTTTAACTTAAAAATTTTAAGACTTCTAAAATTAAAATGGGCTAAATGCTTTATAAAGTAGTAGAGATGAAAAAACGTATACATTTAAGGTTAGGATAACATATTGGACTTGCAAAAACGTATGCGATAAGGTGACGTTGACTAATGTCTTGTATAGATTCCCAAGGAAGAAATGTTTTTTACTTAAAATTTTAAACTTCCTAAAATTAAGAATGGTATAAATGCTTAAAAGTAGTAGAGATTGAAAAAAAACTACACATTAAAAGTCATTTAAGGTTAGATACATATTGGCTGTAAAAACGTATGCATTTACGGTGAGGTTGACTAATGGCTTGTATTAGATTTCCCAAAGAAGAAATAATTTTTACTTAAAAATTTTAAGACTTCTAAAATTAGAATGGGCTAAATGCTTTATAAAGTAGTAGATATGAAAAAACGTATACATTTAAGGTCATTTAAGGTTAGGTTACATATTGGCTTGTAAAAATGTATTCATTTAAGGTGAGGTTGACTAATGGCTTATATTAGATTTCCCAAAAAAGAAATGTTTTTTACTTATAAATATTAAGACTTCTAAAATTAAAATGGACTAAATGCTTTATAAAGTAGTAGAGAAGTAAAAATAGAGATGAAAAAACATATACATTTAAGGTCATTTAAGGATAGGTTACACATTGGCTTGTAAAAACGTATGTATTTAAGGTGAGGTTGACTAATGGCTAGTATTAGATTTTCTAAAGAAGAAATGTTTTTTTACTTCAAAATTTTAAGGCTATTCTAAAATTAGAATAGGCTAAATGCTTTATAAAGTAGTAGAGATAAATATTGCACGTATCATATTATTGATTCCTACGTAACAAAAACAATAAAACAAATCTTCCATAAAAACATCAAAACCGATAATGAAAAGGGTTATGGTAAGGATGCTTCTGAGTTCACATCAATGATCAATAGAAGGTGGTTACGTTCTGATCTTTAGTAGATGTTTAAAAACCCGAAAAAGCAACCACAGATGCGTTTTGTTGTTAGGACACCTCATGTTAATTGTAAACCCGTTAAAAAAGTTTTATCGTCCACTTGCTTAATCGGGTCCAATAATCCTATTTACAATGTCATACTTCTCGATGCAGATCATGATGGGGAGGAGGTCGAGTTCGCACCTTCTTTTCCAAACATCTATGATAATGTTGATGTTACACATGACGATCAGGCCATTATCCCACAGTTACTCACAATTTTTTGAAACAAAAACAACAAGAAGAAGATGAGATTTTGGCTGCATTGGAACCGACGTTGTGTGTCATGGATCGTAGCATGTATTAATAGTTAAGATTTGTTCGTTAGTTACTGCGTTGGATTATAATTACTGCGTATTAATTGTTTACTTAAATTTTACAAGTTTTAAATTTATAAAACTCGTCTACCGATGTCTACACGCACTAACGGGCACAAAACCCGCTCGTATGTAGTGCAAGACTGGTAAATTCGAGGTCGTCCCAAGAGCTAAGTTGTATTAGTTTTAATTTGAAATGTGCCACATATTTAAAAATGGTTTTAAATTGATTTGAGATTTTGACAGAAAAATAAATGTGAAAAGTAAATAGAGATAAAAATAGTCAGGGAGAAAGGCGTGCTAAACTGGTTATTTCATTACTAATGCTATGATATGTTTTCCTAGTGTAATGTCTAGATATCGTTTTATTAGTGGTTCTAATAGCAACAGACCCGGATTGACATTCGTATTTTGTCCTATACTTCCTTGAATCTTAATTCCTCATAAGTCACGATGTTAATGTATCCAGGTTGTAGTGATTAAACTCCAACTATCCTAAAGACCTCTCTATAACCTAAGGTAGATTATAAACCCCATCTGAAAGAGTTCCTAAGCTTTTTAAGTATTTAAAGCGATAAAGGCGGTAAATTATATCGATGTATATGGCCCAATTCGTTTAAGGAAGGAGCCTTATGTAAATATATATATAACTTAAATTATTAGATAATTATAATCATTGTTTTATGATTTGCATGAGTTAATTGTTAACTGTTTAAATAATTGTTATGTGTATTGGTTGTTTATATTGTTTTGTTTTATAAGTTGTGACTTGTGTAAAAACAAAATGGTTTTTTGGAAAAGAAAATATAAACATGACTAATTATATATGAAATATGATTTATTATAGACTATTAATTGTGAAATATGTTACTCATGTATGGTTATCTATAATGTTGGGGCTCATACATTGACTTCTCACGACGAGACTTCAAATTAAATTAGTTTATAATGTGTTTTCTAAACTATAATTCAATAAGTTTACCAATGATGAAATTTTCTTAAAATTATTTACTTGCTTGACTTGCACAAGGGTTCGAGATATCTCATGGTAAGGCTTAAGGGGTTGCCCTACCTTACTATGAAACCATACTCTATAATGTTTCCTGCAAGTTCTTGCAACTACATGGTTATAACAAATGGTCTAGGGTTTAAATGGATTTTAATATTTTCCTAAGCCACTACATGCTTCGACATATGAGGCAATTATTGGAAGAACTTGTGTACTCGTACACTTGCAGAGTACAATGTAAGGTTTAGTCATTCTTTAATCTTTTCCCGAGGTAAATTTTATGATTTTTGATTTGGAAACATGGATTGAATCGTCAATTTGTTTTTAAGGTGTATAATCACTATTTTATACACATGTTGGTATGGAAATTTAGTGATACACCATAATAAATAGCTTAATTGAGTAAAGTTTTTATTAAAATTTATGATACGAAGATGTGTGAATGCTTCTTCGTACATATTTGACACATCAAATATTATACCCTTTCAAATAAGTTGTTGCCATCCAATTTGAAAGAACACTTGCAATTGCCTTTTACAGTACGTGAGACGTATGTAGATTACAACCCAAGGTGTTTACACTTTTTGTGAGACGTTGGTGTTACATAATCACAGTTCTTTATTGGACAACTTAATCGGGTTAAGCTGGTGAGACCTTAAGCTCGGGGCATAGATGGGATGCAACATGCTTACTTAAACACTTTTGCTTGATCACAAGTGAAATAAGTAAGTCCCATAATGTTATAGGAAGTGTACTTGGTTGGAAATTATTGATTGTCATTTACCTTTTAAATACACCATTGCTAGCAGATCAACTGATTAGATGGTGGTATGTCAAGTATGATCCTAGCCTTTAAAAAATTGATTGTTTATATGGTTAAACATAGGTAGTTAATTTTCTTTAAGGATTATTATCGAAAATACTAAATTTAGAACTTTTGTATGTTTTGTAGATGACATTACCTGCTCAAAACATAAACCATTCTGCTTTCAGGTCGATGCTCGAAAGAGAAAAACTTTCTGGTACTAATTTCAGTTATTGGTTTCGTCAACTAAGGATTGTCCTACGAGTTAAAAAGAAACTTACAATCCTTAATCAACCTATACCCCCTGCTCCTATTGCTATGCCACCAATGAAGAATTGGCAGACTGGAACATGATTTATGATGTTCATAATGAGGTTGCATGTCTTATGCTCGGTAGTATGACCCCCAAACTTCAAAGGCAGTTTAAGAACTATTTTCCTTATGACATGCTTCAGGAGCTTAAATATATGTTTAAGAAACAAGCTAGAGTTGATAAGTTTGACCTAATTCAATCTTTCTATGCTTGTAAACAAGAAGAGGGAAAATCCATTAGTTCATATGTTCTTAAGATGAAGAGCTATGTGGAGCAACTGGATCGTCTTGGTTATGTCCTCCCGCAAGAGATTAATGTTGGTTTAATCTTGAATGGTCTCACTAATAACTGTTCTGGCTTTGTAAGGAACTACAATATGCATAACATAGGGAAGATGATTGGTGAACAACATGCTTTGCTTATTGAGTATGAAAAGGGTTTAACTAAAAAGGATGTTACACCTTAAGTCCTTGCGATTCAAGGTAGTAAAATCCATAAACCCAATAAGAAACCGCAAGCTGCTAAAGGAAAGGGTAAAGGAAAAGGCAAGGGCAAGGATAAACTAGTTTATATCCCTAAGCCTAAAAACCCTAAACCTTGTGCTAAAGAGTACCCGGCAAAAAATGATGCATGTCACCACTGCAAAGAGGTGGGGCATTGGAAGAGGAATTGTTCTATCTACCTTGCTGAGTTAAAGAAGAAAAAGAAGCATGTTGGCTCTGACATTACTTCAAGTATCTTCACAATAGAATTATTTTTTTCCCTTATAAATCTTGGGTGTATGACATTGGTTGTGGTACTCACATTTGTAACACAAAACAGGGTCTTAGAGGTGAAAGGAAACTAAAACAAGGAGTTGTCTATTTGTGCGTGGGCAATGGTGTTCGTGCACAAGTAAAAGCTATTGGAAGTTTTAACTTAATTTTGCCCAATGGCTTAGTGGTTTGTTTATACAATTGTCAATATGCACCTACTATAACTAGAGGTGTTATTTCAGTTTCTTGTTTGGTTGACAATTGTTTTATCAAACGTTTTACAGATTATGGTATTTCAGTTTCTAAGAATGATGTTCTTTATTTTAATGCTATTCCACGTGATGGTATTTATGAAATTGATATGCTTAATCTTGTGCCAAATGTTAATTCTATTTATAATGTTAGCAATAAAAGAGCCAATCATAACTTGAACTCTACTTATCTTTGGCATTGCCGTCTTGCTCATATAAGCAAGAAACGTATTGAAAAGCTACAATATGATAGGCTTTTAAAGTTAACGGATGATGAATACTTTGATCAATGCATATCTTGTTTATCTGGGAAGATGACAAGGAAACCTTTTCCGCATCGTACGAAGAGGGAGACTGATCTTCTTGTATTAATACATACTGATGTTTGTGGTCCACTTAGACATGTGTCGAGACAAGGTGTTAACTACTTCATAACCTTTACGGATGATTTCAGTCGTTATGGATATGTTTACTTACTTAAACATAAACATGAAGTCTTTGGAACATTCGATCGGATCGAGGAGGCGAATATATAAGTCAAGAGTTTAAAGATTATTTGAAAGTGTGTGGAATTGTTCAACAGCTTACTCCTCCACACACACCATAATTGATGACATCAAATAGTTAATACTTTTCTATATCAAAATCCTGTTTTTATTGCCTTATTCTATATCATTTTTATATGAACCTTGTACTTAATTCATTCATATTACAAGTTCAGGATATATGGCATCGGAATGGAAATGAGGCGGAAAATGGCTAAATGGACTAATTACATTAAAACCGCATTTGAGAAGGAACTACAACGTAGTTTGACACTTATGGCTTCGCCGTAATTTATTATTATTTGGAATGGATTACGTGCTTATGAAGAACTACGGCGTAGTTGGCCCGTAGGAACTACACCGTAGCTAATATTTGCTAAAGATGAAATGTTGCGTAGGAAGAACTACCACGTAGTTCGACACAATAACTACGTCGTAGTTAGTGTAATTACAGGGACTGAAAGCGCACCAATCTAATAAAGTTTCAAGGATTTAATGATAATAAACCAAAAGTTCAATATAAACCCCTTTTTTATCATAGACCCAATGAACCCATACCCACCTTCTATTTAATTTACATCCTATGGCTTAGATTATTTCAATTTGTTTAAGTAAAAATAAAATAAAATGTATAATCAGTTATAGAGGGGTATATGTGTCATTATACTTCCCACACCAACCTAACTTCTCTTATTAACCTCTCCTCTCAACTGTTGCATACTCTCATTAAAACATGCACCAACCATTTCTTCAATCTGTATCAACCATTCTCTCACTAACCTTAATTTTACCCCCAAATCATATCAAAAATGGATATACGTGATGAAATAGCAGCGAGTAAGAGTAAATCGAAGGTCGGTTAATCATCTACTCAACCTGACGATGACGATGACGGTAATTTTTTTATTTTATTCGTATTTTTTAGTTGATTATGCTTAACTAACAGTAGATAAGCTTGAGAATCGTGTTTTATTTGATTATTCTTTTTTTATACTTATTTTCAGTTTATTTTTATGATTATTTTGTTTTAGATTAGTGTTTATTTTTATATTAGTGCTTATTTTTATGTTTATTTGACTGCTTATGTAAGTAGTTTCTTTTGTTGAAGAATCACATCTGATTGTTTATTTCATAATTAGTAGTATAAAAAATGACTGTTTGTTGAAGTAGTTTTGATGTTGTTAATCAGTAGTTTTTGTTTTGTAGTATGTGTTGATTAGAAAATACTGTTTATTGAAGAATCGGTATTTTTTGATGTTGCTAATAAGTAGTTAAAAGTAGTTTAAGTGAAGAATTACATGTGATTTTGTTGTTAAGTATTTTAATGTGGAGAATCAGTAGTTAAATTAGATTAAATAGTTTTAGTGAAGATCACATGTGATTTTGTTGATGTGGTTAGGTTTTTTGTGTATTTAGTTGATACTCAGAATATTGTTATTGTTTTGCGTTTATTAACATTTAACTTTGTCATTTGATGTAAGTGGATCAAACATCAAAAAAGTAACTATAAGAAACTGTATAAGGTAAGTTTGCAAAAAAATTACATCGGCCTACCTCAAATCCTAATCCCAAGGCTACTGTTAACCCAAAATCAAAGGTTGTCAAACCGAAACCTGCTCCCCCTAAATCAAAACCTTCTCCTATTAAACCAAAAACAAAAAGTTATCAAACCAAAACATGATCCTATTAAACTGAAACCTGCTGTCAAACAAAGTGTGGGCAAGAGGAAGAGATTTGTTGATGAGGTTGTGTCAGATGTTTTAGATGATTTAAATGTAGCGTCTGAGGAGGGAGAGGATGATGAGGTTGGTTTTGATGAAAATGTTGCATCTGATGAGAGAGACGATGGTGATTCTGATAAAGAGGACGAGGAGCATGGAGCTAAGGAAAGTGAAGAGGAAAGTAACAAGGACGAAGAGAGTAACAAGGATGAGGAAAGTAATGAGGCTGAGGAAAGTGATCAGGAGTTGGTTAAGAATTTAAAAACAAAGATTGTTAAGGGAAATACTACAAAGGGTAAGAAGAAGGACGTTGCATATGAGTCTGATGAAGATGAGATGGCTAAAAAACGTGGAAAGAAGATGAAGGTTATTCGAAAGTCTAAGAAGCGTAAGCATGTTTTTGAGTTTGATTCGTTATCTTCTGAAGAAGAGAATGTTTTGAAGGTTAAGAAAAAATTAAAGAAGAAGAAACAAGTTTTAGATTCTTCTTCTTCCTTTGAAGAGGAGAAACCTATAAAGAAGAAAAAGAAGTTGGATGCGAAGAAGAAAAAGAAGAAACCACTGCCCCCTGCGTAGATAAAAAAGGAAAAGTATTTGAGTGGATTTCCAATTCTCCGTTCTAGGACAATACCTTGTTCTTTGTTTGCTGCAATTCGTGACTCCCAAGTTGACATGAAATCATTTCTGTCAGACGTTGGGTTGTCTTCATTGCATAATTTGTTTATAGATACACTACCTTCTCGTCTTGCAAGGGTTGTGGTAACAGCGTTCAATGGATCAATTTACGAGTTTAAGCTAGAGAAGGGTGTTATACATGTGACTCCTAAGAAAGTACATGAGATTTTAGGAATTCCTCTTGGTGGAACTTTTATATTTGATTTACCCGAGAGACCACTTGATGATGATTTGTAAAGATGTGGTTTAAGCAATTCGATCCAAAGCTTTTGAAGGATATCTGTGCTACTGATATTGCTGAAAAGTTGGTTCTTGCAAAGAGAGTTGACTTTATGTTTAAAGTCAACTTTCTTATGCTATTTACAAACATTATGGTACTGCTGATACTATGAAAGCGATTGTTAATCTTATTGTTCTTCGACATATTTTCGAAGATACAGAAGTTGATTGGTGCAGTTTCATTCACAAATGTCTTCAAGACAGTGCAGAACTGAAGACCGTTAATGGCTTTTACATTGGTCTGTTAACCTTCTTGATTGTAAGTTTATCCAAATACTAACTGAAATTTTTGTTCATTTTTTGTGAATACATTTATGACCTTGACTGTATGTTTATATATATTTTTTAACAGCTTCTGTATTTGGATTCAAAAAACTTTGAACGGTTTCTGGTTATTCGTTTACGACCTGCTATCTGAAATCGAACCATAACTGCCATGATTAAACGACATGATCTTGAAATCAAGGAAGAAGCCATTGGTAAATTGGAATTGCATGCGCCGTGGTGTGAATCTGAATTACATGAAACCGAAGGTTTTTATGAGGTTGGTGACAACGTGATCCGGACCCGTACGTCCTTAAAGCCTCCTACTGACAAACATGTTTGACCTTTTTTGTCTTTTATGTCAAATATAATATCTTATATCATTTTACTACAATCATATGTAGAATCATATGTGGTTTCAGTAAAATCACATATGATTGTAGTAAAATCACATATGATTTCTCACTTCAGTTGTATGTGATTTCTAACTTTTTGTCTTATCTGATTTTTTTATTTTGCAAAGTGTTTGCAGTTTGATTAAAGAAAAGCTTAAAATCATATCTGACGAGAAGGCTGAACTTGAAGATCTTTTGAGAAATGCTAGTACATAGTTTTCGAAAAAGATGTTCATGAATTATATGAGAAATATGGAGAAGTTTTCAAGGAAACTGTATTGCTTGAAGAGGAGCAAGTTCATGTTGATGATTTTCATCTGGGAGATGGCGAGAAGGTTGGGACAGATGTTGCTGGTGAAAAACAGACATCGGTTAAGGCTAAAGATGTCGTTGAGGATGTTGTGAATGAACCACAAGAAGATAAATTTGAAGAAGAAACTTTTACGCAGTGGATCAAAGCGAACATCGAATGGGTCGGAGAGGTGAGTGATTGTGTTTACGATGCTTACTATGAAGTACTTTGTTTAACCTGACAACTCTCTTTGACCTTTTTAAATTTTATAATTAGTTTTTTTATTAATTTTTTATAACTAAAATATTTGTTATGATTCAGGATGATTTGTTTATGTGGCTTGTAAAGGTTCAGTCCGTTAATGTTCAGGGTCCTGAAACTCCTCAATGAATGGTTACTCGTTCGTCTCCTAAGAAAAGAGTTTCTAAGCCGTCTGCTTACTTGTCATCTCCATATATGAATAAGAAGACGGAAGTTATCGCTCTCGTTAAGAGGCTTGAGTTTGTGTTAGAGAAGAGTTTGTTCTCAATGCAGGGCGATAAGTTGTAAGTTTACGTCCATTTGTTTTTAATTGAAACTGGTAAGGAATAGTTTACTTTCATGTGTTAGGGAATAGTTTATACTTGAAAGTTGTAGGGAATAGTTTACTTCCATGGTAGAATCACATGTGATTTTCCTATAATCAAATGTGAATCTTATAATTCACTTTTTTTTAATTTAGAGAGACTGTTTTTCAAACTCGTACTAGACTGGATGTATCCTCTATGCGTTTGAACATGGAGACATTGGCACCTAGATTGTGGATAGATGCCAATGTTGTGGACTGTTGGGTGGCAATCTTGAACCATGAAGAATTGGTTAAAGTTGATCCGTCACCAAAAAAGAATTTTTTTACAACTGGATGTATTGTAAGTTTTTTTAATCAATTTAATCTGATTTTTTATTCAATTTTTTATTGTAAGTTTTTTTACAACTGGTTGTAATTGTATTTTTTTTACATTTTTTATAAGACTTGCTTTTTGGTTTAATAAAGACACATGCTATGATTGAAAGACATATTAAGGAAGCTGAGCAATGGAATATGTTTTCAGCTAAGATTTCGGCTCAGTTTGAAAACAATCTTGCTGCAAAGTCTCTTTCAGAAGTTGAATTGGTAACTTCTCATTCCATTATAAATATAATTTTTTTGGAAGTTTTAATTTGTATTTTAAATATATATATGTTTTTGTTTAAATAGGCTTTTCTCCCGATTTGTGCTTCTGGTCATTTTTATCTGGTTGTTTTCAACATTAAGAAAGGAACGATGATCATCCTTGATAACAGTGATTATAGAGAGAACTACAACTCAAAGTAAAAGGATGCTTGTGAACTTCTGGTAAGTTTTGTGAAAATCATATGTGATTTTTATACTGGTTATATGTGATTTTTACTTTGTTTATATTTTTCTTTGTTGAAAAGGTATTTTTTTCAAGTATCTATGTGAAATCAACATCCAAAACATGACGTTGTTGCTAAAGTTAAAGCACACATTCCAAAGCTTAAATAGAGGACTGCGACAAATCATGTAGATTGTGGAGTTTTCGCTATGATTCATATGGAGTCTTACATCGGTAAACCTGTTGCAAGATGGGATGTTGGTTTGTGTACAAAATTAGAGACGCAGGTTTCGTTGTTAAGACGCATGAGGTTCAAAATTGCTACTAAGATTCTGTTACACGAGTTGAATATCCATTAACAGAAGATGTTTGATTCGCTTACAAGTTCGAGACCGACAATGATGAACATACAAGGATTTCGATTATTGTCAATACAATCAAGAACAGGGCCAAGTGTGATCCAGCGAAGAATGTGGTCGAGAATCAAGAGGACGATGCAGTGAAGAATGTGGTTGAGAATCAAGAGGGCGATGCAATGCAGAAGAGAAAGTGATGTGTGGATAAAACTGATGGTTTTGTAATTAATTGTGAATGGTAGTATCTGTAGTTAAAACTGATGGCTGTAGTTTGTCTTTGTTTTTACTTTGTTTTCTGGACAAGTTTAGATGCTGGTCTTTTGGTAATCGCTGATGGTGGTCAGTTTAGATGCTGATGTAGTATTGAACAAGTAACGCTGATGTACTTTGCTTAATGTTTCTGGTTAATGTTTTTACATTTGCTACCTGGGAAATTTTGCTTAATGTTTTGGTTACAAATCACATGTGATTCGTAAATAAATCACATGTGATTTAGTAACGAATCACATATGATTCTTTGTTATTTTGTTATTTTAGATTTACATATGTTTTAGTTATGAATTGTTAAACCACGATCTAGCCATCTAGGATATAATAACACTGATTGAAACACGCAACGGAATAATAAAGATCACAATCAATGTTATGAACAA
>BQNB010126168.1:4265-16351 GCA_026074375.1 Tanacetum coccineum
TGTGCTCCTTGATGCGTTGTAGCTAGTATAGTCACTAGTTATAACTTGAATAAGGTAGTTTATGTCATATACTCACTAAGCATTCACTTATGGATAAAGCTTATTAAAGGTTCAAGTGGCGTAGATAAGAACAAGGAGAAGAATTAGCTCAATTGTGAATAAAGTTTAGCTTTTTGGACTCGGTATGTAAAAGACCGACTTTTGGATCAAGGATTATCAAAGTTGAAGCCCCGAGTGTCTATTCGCGTTTTTGTTATAATTCTTGAGTCTACTTTTGGGCCGTTCTTATTTTGGAGACATAAATATGTGGTTTTTATGTCGAATGTGAAGTCTTGAATATGGTTGTGTTAAGGTTGGGATAATGTGAATATGATGTAGTTAATGTGGTTAAAGGGTGTTTGGATTTTAAGTATTTTAACCCGTTTGACTTGTTAAAGTCAAGGGAATATAATGGTGAAACAAGTAGTTAAATGTAAGTTTGGTTAATGTAGTATTTTGTTGGTTTGAAACAGTTACAGGAGGTCTTGGGTTGTAGTTTTGGTTTTCTGCAGAATTCTGCAAATTCTGTAGAGTTTTGATGGTCGATACGACGTATTCAAACTTATGAATACGGCGTATCCAGTTCTGGACCCGATACGGCGTATTCGAACTCTGAATATGGTGTATCTAGTTTTGGACTCAATACGGCGTATTCGAGTTTATGAATACGGCGTATTGACTTCTGTTCACATAATGTTTATATCTTTTTCGTACTTCGAGATTTCATTTTTGGGTTATGACGTATTGTTCTTATAAATGTTTTTAGCTTGTGTATGTTAGTTGCACTATGGTAAGTTTCCATTTTCTTCTAGTTTGTTTGTAAAAGTTCAAAATTGGGTATTTTTAGAAGAAAAAAATATAGTGTCGTTCAAGGGGTGTTTCAACTTGGTATCAGAGCCTTGGTCTAAGAGATTTAGGATGTCACATTAGGATTTCCTAGACTTAGACTATGTAGGCGCGTTAGTGTTAGTGTTTGTTGTATGTGTATTGTTTATGCGATTTTCGAAGATACATGTGTAGAGTATCTTTATGACTACGCCTGGCCACCGTAGTGATAAAAATATAATACATATGTATAATTGGAATCGTTGAGACTATACACCCGCGACAAGCTTAGGATTGGTGAAGTATATAAATGTTGAAATGTCAATCATGCAATTGAATAAGTATATGATTTTGCTTGATAGTTTAAATTGTTATTTTCAGTAAGAAGAAAAGATGGTGAATGTGCGTCACACTGAAGTCTTAAAAGCTTCAACTTCCAAAAGAGCCGAGTCTCCGGTTAGTGATGCGGACCATGGTGATAGTGATAATGGATCTTCTTCTAGCTCCGAGGATCTCAACTTTAGAAGGTTCACGGAGGATGATACAAAAGCTTTAAGTTCAATAATATCAAAGAAAGTAGGAAAGGCAGTTAGGAACGTAATGCCTTACTATATCAACCAAACAACCGATAACCTTATAGAAGTGATTCAAAAAGAGCTAGAAGAGTTTAAAATAGAAAGGATTATGAAGGACTTTAGGAACGAGATGGTTACTTATCGTGATTTTACGATACGTGATGTGCCAAAATTCGATGGAACTCTTAATCCAATTGCTAGCACAAGATGGCTTTCCGTCGTTAAAGGTGCCTTCCGTACTAGTTATTGTAAGGAAAAGAATAAAGTAAATTTTGCCTCAAATTTTCTTCGTGAAAGTGCTAAAATGTGGTGGGACGAAAAAGTTTGTGAAAAGAGAGAAGAATGGTTAGGGTTGTGCTCATGGAAAGAATTCAAAGAATTGTTTAATGCTGAATAAGCTCCGACCGAGGAAACCGACAAAATTCAAAAAGAGTTCCAAACACTCACGCAACCAACGAGACAGTGAATGAATTATGGAATAAGTTTAATGACTTGACTCCCTATTGTCCCGAGTACCATGGAAACGAGAAGCTCAAGGTCGAAAGATTTTAGAGGATCCTACGTGATGAAATCCGGGAGGTAATCTCTCCTTTTAAACGCAATACTGATGCGGTCGTCGTAGGACTTCTACACAAAGTTTTACAACTCCCTAGACAGAGCTAACCGTTGTAGTAGTAGTATAGGCAAGACTCGAGGGTTGTTATCGTTCTCTAGGGGAATAGGTTGGGAAGGCTTGATCACGGTCTAGCAGAATTCTAGGGGTTGAGAGAAGATTATTTTTGTGTTTTTATATTTATAATAAAGCAGGTAAATCTATGGTTTGAGAGGTTGGTTTGTTTAACTATTATCTAAACTAATATCTAATCTACTGGTGATAACTTTATGATAATTAAATGTATTTACTTAATCATGCACTACTTATCAGATTGCTTCTCCTAATCCTATTGCCTTGTCACACTTGTGATGATCTGTGTAAGTATTTCCTAGGTCATGAACGGATTACACGAACCCGTCGTCTACTTAATATTCCGTTAGGGCAACGCACAAGTAAGGTAGTATGAAGACTATTACAAGGCCTCTAAGAGTATATTAAATGCGTGTGAAATACCTTAAGAGGGATCAACCATTTAAGGGGGTAAGAGTATGAAGACTGTTACCCGATGGTATCCTTTCTACGCACTCGTGTTTCCCTAGACGTGTCTACAGCGATACAGACAAAAGCTGGTTTTCTAAAGCCTAACGCGCACACTCATCAACAAGAAGCAACAGTAATAAGATCTACAATCCGACTTTCATGTAATCATAAGCAAATACAAAGGAGGGTTTAGTCTCGCATGTTATAATGAAAGCAAGAAGATAAATCAATCACACAACACATAGACATATTGAATGATTAATGATAAATAACCTTACTTGAATTAAAACATGGATCCAAGGTAGTACAATAGGGTTTTGAGGCCCTAAAAATGACCTATCGCTTTATGGTTGCGACGCCGTCTCCAGGCTCTAAGTGAATAATTCTTCATGGTTCTTGGTGTAGAGTCATAGTCTTGTCCGTTTCTTCTCCAAATGAGCCCAAGTCACATGTATTTCCTCTAAATGCCATCCAAGTGCTAAAAACATGAAAACAAACGATTAAGCACATAATCTGAGCATATTTTCATGATTTAAGGGGATAAATGACCCCGAAATAGTGTATAAAATGACACCTCATCAAATACCCCTACACTTGGAATTTGCTTGTCCTCAAGCAAATGGGCTTTTTAACCTAGACAATAGAAGTATAAGGGTCATTTAACCTACTCTTCATAGTATTTTATAACACAACCTTTTAGACCTCGTAATTAAAAGCACGAAAAGTATATACTAGTACCTCACATAAGTGTTTGGGGAGGGGGTGTATAATAAATTATAACATATAGGGGAAACGGAAAATCAACACTCATTACCTATCGTAGCATATAAATTACCATAGGCTTGGTAAAGGATCAACATCCATCGCTAGGGCAATCATTTGTCCATTACTATCCAAGTGGTACTTTTAAGGGTTGTGGAGTGTAGGTGTAAGTTAACAATAACGGAAACGGAAAACGGATGCGATATATTTGGGTGGTGACTTTGGGTGAATTTGGAGTGGAAGGGTTAGCTAATTATTTATAAGAATACAATCCGTTGGGTTTGGTTGCTAAGCAAAGGACACAGACAAAATATACATAACTCTAAAAAAATTTTATACACCAATCTCTTTCTTTTTCTTTTCTTGACTCTAATATAAACATAAACATAAGCAAATGACAGGCCGTATAATTTTTTTTCACTTTTTTATATATGTTTTTCGATTCTTTTCTTTTCTTTTTCTCATTTTTTTCGTACACTTTTGCCTGCCTTTGCTTAAACATAGTAAATATTGCATGCTGCGTTTTTAGAATACACCTCCTTACACTTGAATTTTTACATACTGATATATTACATTAATAAGGACCCCGATTTGAGATGGATTAACATAACATGGAGCTTATTGAGCTCTATCGAGTGTAATAAATTACTTCTTACCCAATTCTTCATAAGATGAATACTACCATGAATCCCAATCGTCCCGAAACTGTATTTACAAGGATAAGGACTTAGCAACCGTGTACTCAAATAATTAACTTGGGTTAACACAATAATGTACTAAAAGCGAGTACATACAGGGTAGGCTAAGGCGATTTGGGTGTAACAATTGGTTCAAGGGTGACAATGCTCTTTATTAATAGTCTGGCTTAACCAGAAAATGACGAGAATCGTGAAAAAGAATAGGCTCGGAGGGTTGTACTAGGGGTATCCTGCACTAAAAATGAGTGCATGGCAAGGGTGTGAGATAGTTATATAGTCGATGTGACCTTATAACAATACAGGTTTAATAAACATGGGTTAATCCTAGAGCTCTTATCTAGCATAATCCTAATGCTCATTACTATGCGGTGTCGGATGCATCCAAAATAAGTTCTAGAATTTAGTATACTACCGGTACACACCTCTTATAATTTTAAATACCGATACAATGCTCAGAAAAGGCGGACTATGACCATACGTACACATCCGTAACTGACAGATTAGACACATTTGACGGCATTCAAAACCTTAACCCAAGAAAAGTTAAAGGTATAAAACTGTCTTGGGTATCAATAATGGATACCCGCTCTAGCGCCTAAAGAATCTAAGGCGAACCTCACATTTTTAGGGGGGAATTTTAAAGGTTTTTGTGCTAGTCATACATATTCCTATCCATGAGACGCTATTAATACTTGGTTTTCGGCGGTATGTGTCATAAAAAAATTAAACTTGGGTCAAAACTACCTTTTTATGCTATGTTTTGATATATTACCCATCATTTTAAAGAACAAGGCAAATGGCAAATGAAGAAAAAAGTTTCTAAGGCTTATTTCCCCTACACTTAAGTTAAACATTGTCCCCAATGTTCTATAGAAGTACCCGTAAAAACGAATAAAGGAAAAAGAAAACAAGTAAAAGAAACTAGTACTCCCCTGGTTTGCTCAATAATAGAGAAGAAACATGCGATAACTGGCTAAATCGTCCTCCAAGAATCATCCAATGAAAACATCCTAAGATCTTCCAAGCATCTTCTTGTCAAATATAACCTGTAATCAAAGACAAAGACAACTATACCAAGCATAAAATCGGCGGGATAGATAAATATACAATGAGAGTTTAGGGTTTCGACTCTATGAAAGCAGTAAAGATAGGATGAGAGTAATGATATAATTATAGGTTTTCTGCAGGTTTACAAAAGAATTACAAATTTTAAATATTGCACATTTTATTTTTCAGAAATACTTGAAAATTTTCGAATTTTTACATAGCTGGAGACGCGACGCCGTCAGGATAAATCCTGACGCCGTCTCCAGCTATGTAAAAATTTGAAAATTTTCAAGTATTTCTGAAAAATAAAATGTGCAATATTTAAAATTTGTAATTCTTTTGTAAACCTGCATAAACCTATAATTATATCATTACTCTCATCCTATCTTTACTGCTTTCATAGAGTCGAAACCCTAAACTCTCATTGTATATTTATCTATCCCGCTGATTTTATGCTTGGTATAGTTGTCTTTGTCTTTGATTACAGGTTATATTTGACAAGAAGAAGCTTGGAAGATCTTAGGATGTTTTCATTGGATGATTCTTGGAGGACGATTTAACCAGTTATCGCATGTTTCTTCTCCATTATTAAGCAAACCAGGGGAGTACTAGTTTCTTTTACTTGTTTTCTTTTCCCTTTATTCGTTTTTACGGGTACTTCTATAGAACATTAGGGACAATGTTCAACTTAAGTGTAGAATGGGAAATTAGCCTTAGGAAAATTTTTTCTTCATTTGCCCATTTGCCTTGTTCTTCTAAAATGTGGGTAATATATCAAACATAGCATAAAAAGGTAGTTTTGACCCAGTTTAATTGTTTGTATGACACATACCGACGAATAACCAAAGTTAGTAATAGGTCTCAATGGTAGGAATATGTATACTAGCACAAAAAACCTTTTTAAATTCACCCTCTAATAATGTGAGGTTGCGCCTCTTAGATCTTTAGGATTTCGGGTATCCATTATTGATACCCAAGACAGTTTATACTTTAGCTTTCTTTGAGTTTAGGTTTTGAATGAAGTCATTTGTGTCTATTCTGTCGTTCACGGACTGTGTACGTATGGTCTTTGTTGCCTTTTCTGGAAGATTGGTATCGGTATTAAATTTATATGAGTGTTACCTGGTAGTTTAGTTTCCTAAGTAGTTTAGTATTTAGTCTCCAGTTTGTTAGTTATTTCAGTAATATTAGTATATTAAATTCTGAACTTATTTTTGTGATGCATCCCGAACCGCATTAGTAAGCATTTGGATTTCGCTAGATAAGAGAGGACTAGGATTAACCCATGTTTTTAAAAACTGTATTGTTATTATGGTCAATCGACTATATAACTATCTCACACCCTTGCACGCCTCATTTTTAGGAATGATACCATAGTACAAAACCCTTTCGAAGCCTATCCGTTTCTCGATTCCTCGGTAATTTTCTGGTTAAGCCGGACTATTAATGAAGAGCATTGTCACCCTTAAACCAATCGTTACACCCAAATCGCCTTAGCCTACCCTGTATGTACTCGCTTTTAGTACATTATTGTTTTAGCACAAGTTAATTATTTGAGTACACGGTTGCCTAAGTCTTTATCCTTGTAAATACTATTTTGGGACGATTGGAAATTCATGGTTAGTATTCATTCTTATGAAGAATTGGGTCTCTCTCGCTCTCGCGCTATTTATTCCCTCGATAGAGCTCAATAAGCTCCATGTTATGTTAATCCATCTCAAATCGGGTCATTAGTTAGATTGTAAATAATCGAGTATGTAAAAATTCAAGTGTAGGGGTGTATCTATAAACCGTCATGATAAATTATTATGTTTATGCCAATGGCAGGCAAAAGTATACAAAAAAATGAGAAAAAGAAAAGAAAAGAATCAAAAAACATATAGAAAAGTGAAAAAAATAAATTATACGGGCATGTCATTTGCTTTTGTTTATGTTTATTTAGAGTCAAGGGGAAAAGAAAAAGAAGAGATTGGTGTAGAGTTTTGCTGAGTTTGTTATTTTGTCTTGTTATCTTTGGCTTAGCACAATAACCAAGTGTATTGTTTTAATATTTAGCTAACCCTTCCACTTCCATATTCACCAAGAAAGGGCCCCACCCCTTAGGTTTAGCATCCGTTTTTCGTTTCTCGTTATTGTTAAAATTTATCCTACACTCTCAACCCTTTAAAAGACCTCTTGGATAGTAATGAATAATGCTTGCGCCTAGCGGTGGAGGTTTGATCCTTTACCAAGCCTATGGTAATTTATATGCTATGACAGGTAATGAGTGTTGATTTTCCGTTTCCCTATTATGTTATAATTTATTATACACCCGAGAGAAAGAGAGAATCTCAAACACTTATGTGAGGTGCTAGTATATACTTTCCGTGCTTTTAATTACGAGGTCTAGAAGGTTGTGTTGTAAAATACTTTTAAAGAGTAGGTTAAATGACCCTCATATTGCTATTGTCTAGGTAGAAAAGCCCATTTGCTTGAGGACAAGCAAATCTCAAGTGTAGGGGTATTTGATGAGGTGTCATTTTATACACTATTTTGGGGTCATTTAACCCCTTAAATCATGCAAATATGCCCAGATTATGTGCTTAATCGTTTGTTTTCAGGTTTTTAGCACTTGGATGGCATTTGGAGGAAATACACGTGACTTGGGCTCATTTGGAGAAGAAACGGACAAGACTACGACTCTACACCAAGAACCATGAAGAATTATTCACTTAGAGCTGGATGATGGGTCACAACATTAAAGCGACGGCGTCAGACATTCTTGTGACTGGCTGGTAGAGATTCAGCTTGATGGCTTTTCAGGAACGTGGGCTCCGACTGTAAGTGGATCTCAGAACCATGTGTAGTGGAGGATACGGTTAGGAGTATAAAGCGACGTCGTCACAACGATATCTCTATAAATATAAAACCGATTTTAATGTTTCAAGTGTGTAACTTTGTATAACTTTAGGGAGACGAACCCTAGCCTTTGTAGCAGCTTATAGGGTTTTTTTAGGGCCTCATAAACCCTATTGTTCTACTTGGTGAGCAGCTTCATTAGGTTCTACAAGTGCGTAGAAATAGAAAAGGATCCATCGGGTAACAGTCTTCATACTCTTACCCCCTTAAATGGTTGATCCCTCTTAAGGTATTTCACACGTATTAGTATTTACTTAGTCGGCATTGTTTAGTCTTCAGACTACCTTACCTTGTGAGGTGCCCTCTAACGAATATTGAAATAGACGGCAGGGTTAGTGTATTCCGTTCATGAACTAGGAATACTTACACAGATCCATCACAAGTTATGTGACAAGGCAATAGGATTAGGAGAAGCAATTTGATAAGTAGTGCATGATTAAGTAAATACATTTATTTATCATAAAGTTATCACTAGTAGAATTAGAGATTTAGTTAGACTAATTAGTTAACACCAAGCACCAACCTCTCAAACCATAGATTTACCTGCTTTATATAAATATAAAAACACAAAAATAATCTTCTCTCAACCCATAGAATTCTGTTAGACCGTGATCAAGCCTTCCCAACTATTCCCCTAGAGAACGATAACAACCCTCGAGTCTTGCCTATACTATACTACAACGGTTAGGTCTAGGGAGTTGTAAAACTTTTATGTTAAAGAAGTCCTACGGACAAGACCGCAATCAGTATTGCGTTTAAAAGGAGAGATTACCTCCCGGATTTCATCACGTAGGATCCTCTAAAATCTTTCGACCTTGAGCTTCTCGTTTCCATGGTACTCGGGACAATAGGGAGTCAAGTCATTAAACTTATTCCATAATTCATTCACCGTTCGTGGTTGCGGTGAGTATTAGGAATCTCTTTTCCTATTTTGTCGGTTTCCTGGTCAGGAGGCTTATTAATGCATTAAACAATTTTTGAATTCTTTCATGTGCACAACCTAACATTCTTCTCTCTTTGCATAAATTTTTTCGGTCCCCCACCACAGTTTGCACTTTCACGAAGATAATTGAGGCAAAATTTACTTTTTCTTTTCCTTACAATAAATAGTTCGGAAGGCACTTTTTAACGCGGAAAGCCTCTTGTGTAGCAATTTGGATTAAAGTTCCTCGAATTTTGGCACATCTCGTATCGTAAAATCACGATATAGTTACCATCTCATCCTAAAGTCCTTCATAATCCTTTGTCTATTTTAAAACTTTCTAGCTCTTTTGAATCACTTTATAAGGTTTTCGGTTTTGTTTCGGCTTGATATAGGTAAGGCATTACGTTCCTAACTGCCTTTCCTACTTTCTTTGATATTATTGAACTTAAAGCTTTTGTATCATCCTCCGTGAACCTTCTAAAGTTGAGATCCTCGAGAGCTAGAAGAAGATCCATTATCACTATCACCATGGTCCACATCACTAACCGGAAGTCTCGGCTCTTTTTGGGAAGTTGATGCTTTTAAGACTTCAGTGTGACGACTTTCACCATCTTTTCTTCTTACTGAAAATTTTACCCTTTTATTTCTCTTGTTTGAGAAGTAATTGGGAAGAATTGTCACGGGATTTATACTATACATATATAAATTTGACTAGTACTTACACACGTACCAATAGTCTCAACGATTCCAAATATACATATGTATTATATTTTTATCACTACGGTGGCCAGGCGTAGTCATAAAGATACTCTGCACATATATCTTTGAAAATCTTATAAACAATACACATACAACAAACACTAACACTAACGCGCCTACATAGTCTAAGTCTAGGAAATCCTAATGTGACATCCTAAATCTCTTAGACCAAGGCTCTGATATCAAGTTGAAACACCCCTTGAACGACACTAATTTTTTTTTCTAAAAATACCCACTTTTGAACTTTTACAAACAAACTAGAAGAAAATGGAAACTTACCATAGTGCAACTAAAATACACAAGCTAAAAAACATTTATAAGAACAATACGTCATAACCTAAAAATGAAATCTCGAAGTACGAAAAAGATATAAATATTATGTGAACAGAATTCAATACGCAGTATTCATAAACTCGAATACGCCGTATTGAGTCCAAAACTAGATACACCATATTCAGAGTTCGAATACGCCGTATCGGGTCCAAAACTAGATACGCTATTCATAAGTTTGAATACGTCGTATCGACCATCAGAACTCTACAGAATCTGCAGAAAAACTAAAACTACAACCTAAGACCTCCTGTAACTATTTCAAACCAACAAAATACTACATTAACCAAACTTACATTTAACTACTTGTTTCACCATTATATTCCCTTGACTTTAACAAGTCAAACGGGTTAAAATACTTAAAATCCAAACACCCTTTAACCACATTAACTACATCATATTCACATTATCCCAACCTTAACACAACCATATTCAAGACTTCACATTCGACATAAAAACCACATATTTATGTCTCCAAAATAAGAACGACCCGAAAGTAGACTCAAGAATTATACCAAAAACGCGAATAGACACTCGGGGCTTCAACTTTGATAATCCTTGATCCAAAAGTCGGTCTTTTACATACCGAGTCCAAAAAGCTAAACTTTATTCACAATTGAGCTAATTCTTCTCCTTGTTCTTATCTACGCCACTTGAACCTTTAATAAGCTTTATCCATAAGTGAATGCTTAGTGAGTATATGACATAAACTACCTTATTCAAGTTATAACTAGTGACTATACTAGCTACAACGCATCAAGGAGCACACTCACAACATTAAAACATACCTTTAACAAGCATAAAATTATGCTAACATTAACACATTTGCTAGCATTGGATCCAAGCTACATTACATTCACAAACTCCTTGAACTTTACATCAATCAAATGTCTACGAGCTAAAGACTGAAGTGATTAAAGTTTGGTATTTTCAGGGGTGACCTCCCTTAGGGGGAGATTGTTAGATATTAGAAAAAGACTCGGTCACCCCGTGTATTTTACTGTTTATTATAGCTCGTAGTTTAATAGTTAATAGTACGTTTTTCGGTTTTAAGTCGGGTACGAATACCCGGTATATTGTAAGTACTATATATAGCCTCTTCCAACTTTGGAAGAGGTAAGCTAGTTATTATTTCCATTTCAAAGAAACACTTTCTCTCTCTAGAATATTCTCTCTCAAGTGTTTCTCTCTCTAGAAACTAGCCAAATCCAAGAATCGACCTCGTGTTATGATATAGGATATACCACAATTGGTATCAGAGCTAATGGGATGATTAGATCGTGTGTATGTGCGATTTCTTGCTTGATTTAGATCGAAAAGTGTACCTTTGAAGGCACTAGCTCGTTTTTTGAAGATCTCCGAATTTTGTTGTTTGTAATGATAAAGTTTGGGTGTTTCTAGTTGCTATTACCTTGTGGTACTGTGTTGTGCAAAAGAAATCAAGCAAAATCGTTCAAAAGGGTGATTTATAGGTGATTTTGTGTGAAAAACGTCGTTATTCTTCGTGGAGAGTTGGCAAAATTTCTTCACGGCGGTTTGCTGAAAAATATTATTTTATTAAGTAGGTTACCAACCCTCTGACACACGGCGAGTTGCTTAGGTGGCGAGTTGCTCAAGCGGCGAGTTGTTACTAAGCAGCGGTTTGCTTACCAGCGGTTTGAACAGGTGGCGAGTTGCTCAAGAGGCGAGTTGTTACTAAGCAGCGGTTTGCTTACCAGCGGTTTGAACAGGTTATCAGCGGGTTGAATATTTTAATAACAAATATCTTGAGGAAACTCTGGCGGTTTGAAAACTCAACGGCGGTTTGATTAAAATATTCTTCGCGGCGGGTTGCTTGGCAGCGAGTTGTGTTCGGCGAGTTGCCTTAAGATTCCACCAGCGAGTTGCCTTATTTCTTCGCGGCGGGTTGCTTGGCAGCGAGTTGTGTTCGGCGAGTTGCCTTAAAATTCCACCAGCGAGTTGCCTTATTTCTTGCAGCGGTTTGGTAGCCTTTGGCGGCGAGTTGAGCTTCTGTCTTAGAAATTTGAAATATTTCAAACTCGGGATTTAATATCACTAAAATAAAATACGAATACGTTAACCTCACCACTTTT
>BQNB010126169.1:0-19644 GCA_026074375.1 Tanacetum coccineum
CATTTTCTATGATCTCCCACAGAGTGTAATCAATGAACTGTAGGTACTGCTCCATCCTCATCTTCCAGAGATCATATTCACCAGGTTGGAGTACAGGTATCCTGATGGTTTGAGTAGATTGAGACTTCATTACTTCTTGAAAAAGTAGATCTTGTGTGTAGTAAAGTTTCTTCTTATTCAAAGCTTCTTACAAGCTCTGATACCACTTGTTGATCCCACTTGAATGGATCTTGCTTAGCTTGTTTAAGGCTAAGTTGTATTGAATAAATCCAAAACAACTATGATAGAAACTTTAATTGTAAATTCAAAGACTATGCGAAATCTAGTCAATGATACTAAGAAGAATTTCAATGAAACAATAATGAATAAGATTAATAACAAACAGTTTATCAAACTTTCAGCCTCAATATAATACGAACACTCTTAATAGTGTTAAGGTTACAAAACCTTGAAGCTATATTGATATCAAAACATATGATTTATAGATATCTAACTTTATGCCCTAGGACCTCCTTTTATACACCAAGGAGTCCTAACTGGCTTATAATATTTTCCTAAGTTATCATGATCTTCTAAACAAATAACTTATACATATCTTTTACAAAAATATCTCATACTTATGACATAATCAATCTTTATCTTTTCTCTGATAAGTCTTTGATCTCTTCACTGTCAACATAAACTCTTCCAACAGTTGTAATCTTTAAGCAGTTGTAACTTTCACACTAATAGTAGTAAATTTTGTACCAGCAGCACTAACTGTGTACAAGAAGCATTAACTACTTAGAAAGTTTTCTTCAATCTTCACCAACAGTACTAAGTTACACTAACAGTACTAACTTTACTCTAGAAGTACTAACATTACTAGAAGTAGTAACTTATACTAGCAGTAGTAACTAGCAGTACTAATATACACTAGCAGTAGTAACTTACACTAGCAGTAGTAACTACTTAGCATATTTTTCATTAAGATTACTAACAGCACTAATTTATACTTAGCAGCAGTAGCTAATACCTTAACAGTCTTAACTTCCACTTAGCAGTAGTAACATCCAAACAACATCAAGAGGCTTTTAATCCCAATACATAACAACCTTATGACTTCGATATCGTCGTAAATTAATAGGTTTTTAGGTATCAGAACGTAACCATAAAACCTTGTTTGAAAATCAAAGTGTTTGATAGAAAATAAAAAACATTTGACATTTTGAGAGTTTTTGATCACATGTGGGTAGAAGTGAAAAGTACTTTTATAGATCACATTTTCTCCCCTTATTTTAAATAATAAATCTCTTAGTATTTAAAATACCAATTGATTAAAATTTGTCATGAAAAATTCATAGGGAGAAAAATTATACCACATATTTGCATGAATTATTGAAACATTTTTCTTATTGCTCCCCCTCAACAATACATGTGACACCACTTGTTGAAATAACACCAATGTAATATTGAGGGATAGAGATAGTGTCGAGTAAACAATTTATAAAAGTTTATGCAATGTTATTAAAGAATACTTGAAAAAATTGTACTCGGACACTATATGTTTATGAACACATAAAAAATTGTCATGAAAGAATTTGTTCAAAAACATCAAAAACTTTTTAGATGTGTATCTCAGATGAGATAAGATGCCTCAGGTATAACATACTTCGTAGAAGTACTAGTATGTCAGACCTTTCACTAGTGGACGAACTTCGAAGAGTAATGCAAGAGTAATTCAAGAATACCCGGTGAATAGTGTGCATAATGTGAATTATCATTATAGTAGTCTTGAAAAGTTTTCTCACATTCACCACTTTTTAAGTGTTGATCATGCAATTTTGAAATATTTTGAATTGCCCTTAAGAAATTCTTGAAAATTTGTGCTTAGACATCTCTTGAGATTCACACTTATATTGTTAGAATTAAAAAGTGTCAATTATAGATACTTTAGTGGTTTAATTATTTTATATAATGTTTAGACTTTAGTTTATGCTTAAAAGTAGTCAATGTAATTAGGATAAGCGAGTTTAGTAAAAATAGCTCACTTAACCAAAGTAGAAGGGTAGATTAGCAAATAAGATAAAGTGTTCTCATCACACTATAAATACCCCTTCATCTAATGAAGGGGTTAAGGCTTGTCATTGTAATCTCTCATCTCCCTCATTTCTTTCTTTCTTTTATAAAATTAAAAATTAGTGAAAGAGTTGCCTTCCTCTCTTATACTCTCTATTTTCTAAACTGAATTTACGTGTGATTCAATATCCAAAAGACCTAACAAGTGGTATCATATGCCATTAGATATTTAAGAGTGATCTATTTGTGATTTTTGGTGTGATTCATAACATGACGTGATCGAATTTGAGATTTGTATCAATTTTGATATCGAGTTTCGGCTTTATATTGTTTTCGGTGTGATATATGATGAGGATGTGATCGAAATTGGCTACTAGCTTCATTTTTTATATCATTTTTGATGTATTGTCTTCTTTATAGAGTTGTAATAGTTAGAAACAATATTTTCAGTTTTATCTAATTTTATTGTGATAGGTCTTTATCATTTTCGATATACATTTCCTTGTATTTGTTTGATTATCAAGTTGTAATAGTTTAGTTCTTCCATTTTGGTTTCATTGAAATTGAAGTTACTATTAGGATTATCACTTTCGGTTATATCGAATTTGATAAGATAGGTTATTTTACACATTTTGAGTTTCATCGAAATTGTGTAGTAGGGAAACTTCCATTTTCGATAAAGTTCTAAAAAGTTTGAGAGTTGATTTTGATCACATTTTCGGTTTTATCGATCTTGTGATTCATTTTCAATTCAAATTTGGTAAAACTCACATTTTCATTTGTATCGAATTTGTGGAGCTCATTTTCGAAAAGTATACTTTAAAGGCATATATTCCATCAGAATTGCTCTCTTTACGGTTTTATCGTATTGTTGATTCATTTTCGATGGATATTTCATAAGAAAATACATTCTTTGATAATATCAAGTAGGATTTGTTATTTTTAGTGTTTACTGAAAAGTATTGTGTTCATCAAAATTTGATAAGTCCTGTCCGAGAACTTTCCTGATCGAGATTAGTATTATCCAAGAACTTTGCTGTGTAGTGAGCGATATCGGATACCATCGAAATTGTGATCTTCGTCGAAATTGATCATTTTTGATACTCTCATACGCTCCTCATTGAATTTGACCGTTTTTGATACTCTCACATGCTCATCATCGAGATTAACCTTTAATTCGATATTCGCCAATGCTCCTCATCGAAATTACTAGTTGTAACCAATTCCAAGATCATTTTTGATTCTCTAACCGTGTTTTATCGAATTTGACAACATTCAATACTTTGGAAATTCGATCTTTAGAATTTTGGTACCTTTGGAATTTTGGTGTTGTAATCCGTGAACGAAGTATTTTTAGTTGAATATTCTGTTGCATTGGCAAATTCGATATAGTATTCATTTTCAGTGAAATTGGTATTTTTGATTGGGAAGTAATTTCGATAGAACAAGTTGAACAAGAAAAGACATAAACAAAATCGTAGTAGAATTTACGAACACCGTTGTAGTCGTTAACTGTGCTTAATTCATTCAAGTCACAAGTAGAACTCTTTTTCGTCTACAAGGATCCATTTATTGATTCACATAAGATGTCGACTACGAGTGCACATCAATAGTCGCTTGCAGATTCAGGGTATGAGACTTGTCCTCCAATGCTTGAAAGGGGAAGTTACAAACCATGGGCAAGTAGATTCAGACGTTATCTTAACCGAAAGAGGGAGAAGCAAAAGTTTCTTAACAATTCCATTGATAATGGTCCATATGTGTTTAAAAAGATTCGACCTAATCTAGATCAGACAGAAAGAGATGAAACTGAAGATGATCTTACGGGTGATAATTTGAAACAATTAAGTAATGAATTTGATTCTTATCTTTATACCAAATGAAATCTACAATTATGTGGATTCGTGTCAAACTGCCAAGATATGTGGACCGGAGTCAACACCTGATGCAAGGGGGAACTGAGTTGATATTGGTTGATAGGGAAACCACGGTTTTAATAAATACGTTTGATCAATTAATGCTAAGGCTAGGGAATATCGCTCTATGACAGTCTATAATTGCTTTTACACAACTTATGAATGATCTGATAAGAAACAAAATTGAGCTTCCGAATGAAACTATCAATACTAAGTTCTAAATTGTTTAAGCCTGAATGGACTATAAGTATTGTTACCAATGTTCGTTTTGCTAGAAAATGTGAAAGACATACATATTGTGGAAACTTGAAGGGGGGAGGTTGAAAGTTTACCGATTAATTATTAAAAAATCTAGATTTAAATATATGTTCAATCATCAACTATATGATCAAATCAAGATAACTACTCTTGTAATATCGATAAAAACAAATAAATGAGAAACTCAAACATATAATGAAAGATTAGTAAAGAAGTCAAACCAAGACGCCATTGTGGATAATATGTGATTTTCTTTATGTATAGTATTCTAAAATACTTTGTCTCTATATCTTATATACTATTCAATCAAATTTCTATAGCAAAACTTAGAGTTGACTTTTGTTGGACTTCTATTCCGCTAAACAGGTTATGATTTAACCCGACTGTCAAATATTCAAGTTCTCCAATAATAAATAATATGCTTTTGATTCAAATTTCTATTTCTAACGTCTACGATCATATACAATCATTCACTGGGAAATCTTCTCTTGCGCGTAGCGAAGACGTCACCACAACGAGTACCGGCACGACAATAACTAATTTTATGTTAATTATCCTAGATCAATTTAATAAATTATTCTATAAGTTATATTCATTAGTTCTTAAAAATGTTTGCTTAAAACGCGTATTCATTTGGGGTTACGTTGGCATGTAATGGGTCTAGAAAACTACACAAAATTCAAATCATGTTCCATACTAGATAGAAACACGTTAACTACAAATCAATCTCTTTTAACATTTTAAGGCGTCAAAAGTTATTTGGTCAACGTTTGCTAAAATACGAGAACTTTCAGATCACGATAACTTACAAACTAAGCATGATATACATCCCGACACAAGACGAAATCAACTAGGATTCCTTTCTAAGGATCCTTAGCCGATTTGGACCACAAGGGAACAACAAGGTTTAATTTTAGCTAAGTTGTCTAATGCATGCATTCGACTTATTCTCATTTCATATTAAAACGCACACTCTACACCAAAACACACATAAAAGCTCTCATTCTTTTCTTCTTTCTTCTTTGCTCGTCCGATCCGACACACACATAAACATTTCACTTTTTTCATTTTGTTCAAGAACATGAAGGTTTAAACATATCCGGGTTAATTCTTTTTGGTGTTTGGTATATAAAAACAACATTTGGGTTATTCATTTAAGCTATAATCCTCTTTAAAACCCTACTTTGTAAGTCTCTAAATTTTACTAATCTTTGTACTTTTGATAGTCTAATGATGCATAAATGTTAGTTGTACAATGCGTTTCTATAAATCTAGACTTTAAAAGTTTAGAAAATAACTAAAAGGGGTACGTTGGTTCAAAAATTTAAACAAGCAAAAACAAGAAAAGTATCCTCGTGTCGTGGTGGTCATTTTGGTATATTAGAAATAAAATTCGAGTATGGTTTTTGCTTATTTGGACATTCGGCTTATTAATTTAGCACTCAAAAGCTTCTTTGGGGTTATTTTGGTCTCGGCCCCAAAAAGGAAACGAAAAGAAATTCCGTTTGTTGGCTTATTTTAGGTTTCGGCTTATTTCTTAGCTTATTCGTAGCTTATTTTCATCACTACAAAGATTTCGAGCTTATTAGCATGTTTTGGGCTTACTATAACTTATTTTGGGCTTAAAAGGGCCTCAATCCAATATGGAAAATAAGCCGCAACTTATTTTGCCTTATTGGCATTGGCTTATTATTTTTGGACTTATTATCTAGCTTATTTGGAGGTGTTATATGTCATGTTTGCCTAGTAGTAATCATACGAAAGTGTTAGAATACAGGAGAGAAGCTAGAGAGTATTTTTTTTATCATTTTATAAATTTTCATTTCAAAGGGAAAATAGAAATGGGATGGAGAAGTGAATTACAAAATTTAAAGTCTTGTATAAATACCCCTCCTAGATGGGTATTTATACTTATAGCTAATCATATTATATTTTCCTAACTTTAGTCAAACCTTTGTCAACTTTCATTTAACTTTGATCAAGATAGACTTTATTACATTATAATTACTACAAAAACTATAAAACTAAAAAAAACTATACAAGACAAATTCATATAATAATAAATAATTTTCTTGAACCTAACAATCCCCCATTGTTGGTAGAATTGGTCTTCTATTCATAAATGATTCCCATCTTCTCATATGCCCTCGGTGACTCAGACGCTTTGTAATTTCTCTTTCAAATGCTCTCATTATGTCACAATGTAATTCACCAAGCAGAGGTGGTTTCTTTCATGGTTCTGATTGAAAGATCTTGAGCTTTACTTCTTTCAAAACCTTTTCCAGCGTAGCATCACAAAACTTTATAATCTCCACTAAGTACATAACCCGTTTCTCATTTTTGCTGTTCAAGTAAATCAAACCCGTATTTGGCTCGTCGACTATTAGGTATGGTTCATTAGCTTCAATACCAGGAAATGTTAATGTTGGTGCAGTTAAATTAACCTTGACTTGATAACTCTCTATTCCCAACTGGAAATCTTGAACTCTCTCCCAGATCACACAACTTCTGATGAACGTTATTAATGAATTCATCAACTTGATTTCACAATAATTGACATTCTTGTTCCGGCAAAGATAATACTAGTCTTCAATATCGTTTTTGTTCAGATACTTGAAGCCAGCTTCAAAAAAACTATCAGGCTTATCATTTTCTCTCATTCTAATTATCTGTTTCAAGAAATCCAAACCATGTGGTTGATCAGTAGTTATTCTGACAACTTCTGTAATCCTGTGATTTGAGAAATAGTCTTCTGGATTGTTTCTAACTCTTCTTTGATTTTGTTTATACACTCTTTTATGCCATGAATCTTTCTAATGTTGAATTGACAACGATGCGTTTAACACCCCGATATTCCAACGTAGCAGCGGAAGCTAAATTGGGGTGTTACTTCATGAATAAACAGTCATAATCATATAAAACGACTCATAAAGAGACGTTTTGGAAAATTTAGTTATCATTCAATAATATTTCAGAGTTTTACAAAAGGAGGTCGCAATATATATATAAAACATGGTGCTTGAATGATAACAGGTTTGGACGTCTTCAAGTCCATGCCACTTCGTGCCTTAAACTGCTAATTACCTGAGATAAACATGCTAAAAGGGTCAACACAAAGGTTGAGTGAAATTCACAGGTTTATAATATAATAGTTGAATACAAGTTAACATAAATGGTAATAATTGCATAATTACAATTATTATGGAAAACAGTATTATTGCACTAAGCTCATGACACTCAAACGTTAACATGGAAATCATATCAATGATATTTAAGGAACAAATGTCCTTTTGGAAAGGTAATTTTCTTATTTCATTTGATTTTCAAAATATAGTGCGCGTGGTTACCCTATTGGTAAACACAAATGGATTCGTCATCTGTTAGATCTAATCCAACATATATTCTACGTTTAGTATACGTGATTAATGGTTCATGATATAAAGGACATTCGCAATGGAGGTAAGTTAGGCAATAATATATCAGGATAACATACAGTTAGAAAATACTTGTATTCATGGTTTATAACATGTATCTCCCCACGAGATTTGGAAAACATATAAAAGTAGGACTATGAACTCACCTTTAATAAGAAAATCTGATTGATGGGAAAAGTGATTCAAATGGAAGTAAACGGATTCGTCATGCCTGGGTTAATATGTCAAGTCTTAGTTCGATTGTTTATATTTCAAAACTTTATTTTATAAACTTTAACGTGTAAAATCCTTTTTATGTTAAATGTTTTGGATGGTAGGTTAAATAAATAACGTACATGGTAAAATGGATATTAGAACATATTACTTGACATATTACAATGTTTTGGATGAGTTGAGCTCGTTTATTTAGAAATGTAAGTTACGTTACATAATTTAATGGAATATCAAATACATTGATATAAAAAAATATATCCGTGAAAATGGTTGTATTAAATACAATAAGTGGAATATTACCTTAAAATAATATTGTAGAAAATTATGGGTTGTTATAGTCTCCCATCCTTAAAGGAATCTCGTCCCGAGATTTAGTTGGAAGTTGGAGTGGTGTTTGGAAATAGATGTGGATACTTGGCACGAATTTGATCTTTGCGTTCCCACGTAAATTCTGGTCCTCTGTTAGAGTTCAATCTTACTTTGACTATAGGGATACGACTTCGTTTCAATTGTTTGACTTCTCGGTCCATGATCTCTACTTGTTCTTCCACAAAGTTGAGTTGATCATCGAGCTGAATCTCTTCTATAGGAATGACGAGGGATTTGTCAGATAGGCATTTCTTTAAATTAGAAAAGTGGAAGGTACTGTAGACATTACTGAGCTCTTCAGGAAGCTCAAGTTTGTATGCCACTAGGCCGACCCTATCAAGGATCTTAAATGGTCCAATGTACCGGGGGTTAAGATTTCCTCGCTTTTTGAATCGAATGACAACTTTCCAAGGTGACGCTTTTATCATAACAAGATCTCCAACTTGGAATTCCAAAGGCTTTCGCCTTACATTGGCATAACTCCTTTGCCAGTCTCTTGCAGCTTGCAAGTATTGTCAGATTTATACTATCTTTTTGGTGGTTTCATGGATTATCTCTGGTCCCGTCAGTTGGACATCTCTAACTTCGGCCCAACATATAGGTGATCGACACTTTCGACCATAAAGTGTCTCGAATGGTGCTGCCTTAATATTGGCATGGTAACTGTTATTGTAGGAAAATTCTACTAGTGGTAAGTGTCTCTCCCATCCTTTTCTAAAATCAATAACACATGCTCGAAGCATGTATTCGAGTGTTTAGATGGTTCTTTCAATTTGCCCATCAGTCTGGGGATGATATGTCGTACTCATGTCTAATTGAGTACCTAAAGTACTGTGCATTGACTGCCAAAATATGGATATGACATGACTGTCATGATCCGAGATGATGGATATCGGCACTCCATGCCGTGAAACTATCTCCTTTATATACAACCTTGTAAGGGTTTCCATACTATATGTCTCTCTGGTGGGGATGAAATGCGGTAATTTTGTAAGGCGGTCTACAATGACCCAAATTGTGTCATGTCCGCTTGATGTTTTGGGTAGTTTTGTAACGAAGTCCATCGTTATTCTTTCCCATTTCCATGTAGGAATCTTTGGTTGTACCAGTAAGCCGGATGGCTTCTGACATTCTGCTTTAACCCTAGAGCATGTTAAACAGTTTCTAACATATTCAGCGATGATCACCTTCATGTTAGGCCACCAATAGAGTTTCTTTAGATCCTGATACATCTTGTCAGAACCTGGGTGGATGGAATACTTCGATTTATGGGACTCATGCATGATCAAGTCCCTCAAACCACCAAAGTGTGGTAACCAGCTTTGGTTCTTGATACAACGGGTTCCATCAGGACGTACTTTAAATGCTTTATCCAGTCCTCGTAGGTTCTCAGCTTCGATGTTCTCTTCTTTAATAGCCTTGGTTTGGGCTTCGAGGATTTGTGATGGTAAATTTGGGTGAAGGGTCATGACTAATGTCCTAACTCGGAGTGGTTTGAATCATTCCTTCCGGCTTAAGGCATCTGCTACAATATTTGCCTTTCCAAGATGGTAACGAATCTCACAATCGTAAACCGCGATCAATTCTAACCAACGATGTTGCCTCATGTTCAACTCTTTCTGATCAAGGATATGTTGAAGGCTTTTATGATCAGTGAACACGGTACACTTTGTGCCATACAAATAGTGTCTCCAAATTTTTAGAGCGAACACTATTTCTCCCAATTTAAGGTCGTGTGTGGTATAGTTCTCTTCATGAGGCTTGAGTTGTCGGGATGCATATGTAATAGCTTTTTCTCTTTGCATTAACACCGCTCCCAGACCTTGGAGTGATGCATCACAGTAAACGACAAAATCATCGTCTCCTTCTGGTAATGCTAACATTGGAGCTTCACAAAGCTTCTATTTTAGCAGTTGGAGGGCTGACTCTTGGTCTTTTCCCTAGCTATGCTTCTTGTTTTTCTGGGTTAATTCAGTCAAAGACTTTGCAATCTTCGAAAAACCTTCAATAAATCTCTGATAGTAGTCGGCGAGTCCTAAGAATTGGCGTATCTCTGTGGGTGTGGTAGGAGATGCCCAATCTTTGACTGCTTCAATCTTAGCGAGGTCAACGTGAATTCCTTGACTATCGATCACATGCCTG
Source organism: Tanacetum coccineum (assembly GCA_026074375.1). Taxonomy (NCBI): domain Eukaryota; kingdom Viridiplantae; phylum Streptophyta; class Magnoliopsida; order Asterales; family Asteraceae; genus Tanacetum; species Tanacetum coccineum. Next base: position 10,391 of record BQNB010126169.1, read on the forward strand.
AGAAATTGCATGATACTGATCAAGAAATCACATTTGGAGAACTTGGCATATAATTTCTCCTTTTTGAGTAATTCCAGGATTGTTCTCAAGTGATCTTTGTGTTCTTCTTTGTTGTGGGAGTAGATGATAATATCATCAATGAACACTATCACAAATTTATCCAAGTATGGTTTGCACACACGGTTCGTGAGATCCATGAACATAGCATGTGAGTTGGTTAAACCAAACGGCATCACTTGGAATTCGTAGTGTCCGTACCGCGTTCTGAAAGCAGTCTTGGGAATATCTTTGTCGCTGACTCTCAGTTGGTGATAGCCTGATCTCAAGTCAATTTTTGAGTAAACACTCGAACCTTGAAGCTGGTCGAATAAATCATCGATCCTGGGTAATGGGTAATGATTCTTTACGGTGAGTTTATTCAGCTCCCAGTAATTGATACACATTCTGAAAGATCCGTCTTTCTTTTTAACAAATAAGACAGGAGCTCCCCAAGGCAAAGTACCGGGTCGGATAAAACCTCTGTGTGCTAACTCTTGTAGTTGGTCAGATAGTTCCTGCATTTCTGAAGGAGCTAATCTGTAAGGTGCTCGGGCCACTAGTGCCACTCCTGGAATCAAATCGATTTGGAATTCTACTTGGCGAATCGAAAGAAGGCCGGGTAGGTCTTTAGGAAAAACTTCCAGGAATTCTCTGACTACTGGTATATCTTCTAGTCGTCTTTCGTCTGACTTCTTCTCTATTACTTGGGCTATGAATTTCTTTTATAAACCCGTTTATTATCGTATAACTTGTAAACTACGTATCTCCTTCGTTATAAAGCGGATTTTTAAGTTTCTTACCTTTTTGGAATCCTCATGAGATGTAGTATTTTATAAAAATATAAAATGGATGCTTTATTTTTTTAATTCTAACAGAAGGTTTTGATATTTTTGGTAAAAATGTGTTTAAACTAGTTTTTATAACTTTTTAGTTTAACCACTTTGTTACAAGTCCATTACAACAACTTATATCACATGTCTTACATCCTTAGGGTCTCTAGTCCATGATTAGTCCATATATTGTCCAAGAATCACAAGAATATCAAGTTTACATACTCATTTGTCCATAACTTTATATAAGTATACTTTTTAAGTAACTTGTTTATATATACTTTTTATATATAAATCACACATGTACAATACTTATACATTTATTATAACATGATATTAACCTTCATATATCATATGTAAAAGTTTACCAAACCATAAATAAGTGTAAAAAACCATTTTTACAAGTAAATAAGTCCTTAGATGGTGATTAACTACATAAACATCATATATGCATAAAATAACAAAAGTAAAGAGATTAAGGTTTTTAGGTAACCTTAATATGAAGTATGATGATGAACAATATAATCTAAACCGTTGTTTAGCAAACAAACCCTAGCTTCCAAGACCTTGAAAACCCTAATTTCAAGTAAACCATAATCTTGAACCTTTCTTGTTTAACACTTGTAAACCTTAAAACAAACCTTCTAAACACCTTAGGTCGATGTAGAAACACTTGGAAATGTGGTAAATAAAATTTATATGGATGGTTTATGGTAATGATTTTGAGCCGTAGGCTATAAGGAGGAAAAAGAGAGAGTTTGTTTTGTTTTTCACTTTGGAAATGAGAGTGTGTGTGTATATTATCTAGTTTAGGCATTATATACCTTAAGACTTATTCAAGGAACATCAAGAGGAATTCTAGGGATAGTTGGTCAAGAGTACATTGATTGTTAGTTTTACATACATATAAAATAATATACTTATAGAGAAATTAAGGAAATCCCCAAGTAACCCTTGGACAATTCCACTCACAAAGATATATATAGAATACGTATATTACCGGGTAAATACGATCACCCGGGTCGTTTCCCCAACGACTAGTGAAATTGAAACCTTGTTTAAGCTTGGATTATGATTTGAATAAGCGAATGGATGATTTGATAATCTAAAGCAACAATTAAAATGGACAATTAAAAAACAATTAAACAATTAAACTAATACGGGAAACAAATAAAACGCAACAATTAAGCAAACCTACTAAATTTAAACCCTAAAATTGCAAATTAAGTTTCTAAACCTAAATTATGATAAAATAAAATTTTAAGAAAAAGAAAAATATTTTTTTAGATTATTTTTGAATTTTTTAAGAATTAAAAACTATTTAAAAATAATTAAATCCTAGAAAATATAAAAAATATAAAAATAATTGAAATTATATTTCTCCTAAATAAAATAAGTAAAAGTAAATTTTTAGAAAAAAGAATTACTATTTTTGGCTTTTTAGATTTTTAGATATGATTTTTCTAAAATTTAAACTAATTAAAAACTATAAAAATAATAAAACTATTAAAAATAAAATCCTAAAAAATTTACTGGATTGTAAACCTAAAGCTATTTTTTTATTAAACTAAAATATTTTTTTTTATTTTTTTGAAACTTTTTTCTATTTTTATTGATTTTATAAGATTTTAACTTTCGAAAATTGATTAAAAATAAAATAAAAGCTGGAAAAATCTATAAAATTTAGGGAAAATCCTAAACACTAGCAGGAACACAAGAAAAATAAGAAAAACCAAATTGCTTAACGAATAAGCCCTCAAATGAGCTTATTATGCTACGGCTTATTATAGAAAAGGGGAAATGAAAACGTGTACTAGTATTAAATGTGGGGAAGCAATACTGGATGAGCTATTGAAGCAAATGGTTAACACGTTGGGCTTATAACTGAGAGGTCGTGGGTTCGAGTGTGGGCAACCCCTTTTTGCTTTTTTTTATTTTTTTGACTTTTAAGAAAAACTAAATATTAGAACTTAAAAAGGACACTAAAATAAGCTACTTTAATAAAAGGGACTTAAGCTAAAACTAACTAATAAGCTCTAAAACAGCTTATCAAAGCTGCTGTCACAGTGAGAAGGGTTTTGGGCTATGGTTTAGCTATAAAAAGCTCAATTTAAGCTTTAATTTAAAAAGGGAAAGTGTTTTTAGAAAAGCTTAGGTTTGATTTATCTGGAAAATGAAAGGAAAAATAGAGCTTTAAAGTACTTTTAAGATTACTGAGATTGATGAGGAAACAAGCCAAATCAAGAAGCTATTGAAAATAAGCACTGAAATCTTATTAAAGCTAAAAAAGAAAAGATGGTGAATAGAAATATAAGTAAAAAGGTCTTAAAGAACTACTTATAAACAGACTATTTAAGCAATTAAAACAAGTAAATAAGCTAAAATTTAAAATTTAGAAACTACTAATTTACCTATTATTTTTGGTGCTTTTGCTTTTGGTGAATTTGACAACGCAAATTAACTAAGTAATAAAGCTAGAACAGTGGAAATTTTAAGACTAATCTATATTAAGTTATTCCTAGACTTAGGCCTTCTTGGAATTAAGAAATCTAAGACCAACTTTTACTTAATAAAGAACTAGGTAAAAGTGACAGTGCTCACTTTAAGGTTAGTACTGGTGCACTTGCACATGTGCTAACTCTATTAGTGCAGGTTTCTAAGGGAATTCATGCACTTAGACACACTCAATAGAGTGTATATCAAAATTGCAAGCAGATCTTGACAAGTGAAATTAAAAGAAAATGCCTGGTGTTAAAATCACTAAATAAAGCATACCTTTTGAAAATTTTGAAATCTAATTATTTAAAAACTGATTTTCTATTAGTTTAAAATGAAAATGAAACAGACTCAAGTAAATAACACAACTTCTTTGACTTTTTGAGGTTCCAGTACCACTAAACCAAAAACACTCCTTAAATAATTGACAGCTTTGAGAGAGTTTTAAAAATGAAATTAATGATGAACACTTATTGCCAGATGCGTAATATGTATTAAACTAACTTAATTTACCATGAGTGGACCAATTAATTAAGGCAATAATCTAAGATTTAAACTAGTCTATTTATTTTGGTTTTTTAAGGATTTTAGGACAGAAATGAACAACTAAAGATCTAAAGCTATGAATAACAAAAACAGACTAACTAATAAGATATATAAGCTAGACAAAACACAAATAAGTACTAATAAGCAAAGAGAATAAGCAAATAAGTAATGATAAGCATATAGTTCTATAAACTAGGCAGTGTTTAAAATGAAATTTAGAAGGAAAAAAAAGAGAAACTTACTTGAACCTTTAGCTAAACAAAGGACCATTTAAGGCAGCTACAAGCTCCCTAGCTTATTAATAAGCTAGGGTATAAGTCCTTGGGGATCCTTCCATTTTAGATCCCCCTTCCATAAGCTTATAAGTCCAAATCCAAAGATAGTTAGAATTTAAGCTGATTTTATAGGTTTAGAGTATGATTAAGACCAATTAAGCTCAATCATTAGCTTAGAGACTCATGAGAACTTATTAGAGCTTATAAGGGCTTATTGAACTTTAGCTTAAAACTAAATAAGAAAAATGAGAGATTATGACTTAGAGAGATTTTGAGAGATTAAAAACTACTGCATTTCATTAATAAAAAGGTTGCTTACAATATTTAAAAGTAAATTACAAGATTTAAAGTAAAATTAAGCTAAAATCTATCCCTAAAAGCTACGTCCATGTGTGTGAAGAGTGAGAGCCTTTTTATAGGCATTGGTGAAGCTTCCAGACTCTTTGGCTGCGTCCACTCTTTCAATCTGGCCAATCTTTCTTCAATTTCATTTGAGCTTCAATTGTGGCGTTTGAATCAAATTGTGGACACCTGAGGAATTGCCAGCATGTCATTCTTTGATGTGACATGCTGTGCTAGTTCTGTAAGTGAGTTTAGTGCAAATCCCACATCTCTTGTGTGCTTTACCATTGCTGACGTGTCAAGAGCTTGAGTGAGAGCTTAAGTAACCCTTGATTTAACTGATATGACCCCTCCTTAGTGTTAACGAGCTCATCCTTAGTGTTAACGAGCTCATGAATTGACCATCTAACCCTTTAATTCTCATTTGCCCTTTGTTTTACCATGGGAGTGAAAGGTGGGATGATGGATGAATAGTAAAAGAGTTTCGCACCCTTATTTGACAGTTAAAATTGTTATACTTTGAGGGGTTTGCACATTTGGCCCTTGTGTTCTCTTTTTCCTTTTTCTAGTTATAATCAACTTTAGAAAATTGCAAAACTGGCCCTTGTGGTTTAAAGAAAAGATAATGGGCTAGGGTTTTGGGCTTATTGATCCGGGTAAGGCCCATTTAGAGGTGAGGGGCTATTTTTAGACTTTTGTGAAACTTTGAGGGTTAAAATGGCTATTGTGGCATTGTTGATTTTTGTTGACCAATGAATTGACTTTCTTTGACTGACTTTGACAAAGGTTGACTTTTTCAGGCTTTGGCTTCGATTCTTTGGCTTCTTTTTATACTCTTCTGGTTCTTGTGTCCGTGCTTGCTCGTTTTTGACTGTTTTCTTATAATTTTTGATATATCCATACCTGCATACACAAAACATAAATACAAGAATATTTTTGCCATTTTTTGTCTGTTTTGGGTTTAATTGGGTTATTTTAGGTACAAACGGATATGTGTATTCTACACTTATCAAAAATTCACCAAATAAAACGGGGGGGGGGGATGTGTGTCTCACGCAATATCTTAATGCTTATAACCAAAATACTCGAAACCTTCCCCAAACTAAACCTTGAAAAGTAGCAAAAGATTTTTGTTGGAGAGATAAGTGATCACCAAGTTATAAACACCCGAGTTCCCATTTTCCATGATTTTCTATTTTATGATTTTTCTTGATATATTATCTTCCTAACTACAACTTATTTGTGTGAATAGTATTGTTTTATTCCTAATTGGTAATTTGAGGATTATAGATTAAAGCACAAAATCTAAGTGTCTAAAAGATAACTTACATCATCCTGATTTGTCACTTTTCCATGCTAAGATTAAAAATTAAGATCACTGCTATTACGAGCTAGATTGCTAAGGACTATTTTTTTGTTATTTTTATTTTTTTTTTTTTTTTTTTTTTTTTTTTTTTTTTTCTTATATTACAATTGTGAATTCCTCTTCCCGACATAAAATCCATATTATTTTGGTGTGTGTGTTCAAATTATTTAAACCATTATAATCCATATTTGATATGATGAATTCCGAACAGCTTTACACATGGGCTTTTGGGTATATGTTAATCTTGTAGAATCACAATCAAGCCAACAAAAACCTCCTTAGCTAAAGTCATGTTGGTTCACTGGTCCCATGAATGATTTTCTTCTCTAGCATCCCACCGTCATCGGGTAAGTGTTAAGGCTTTTGACACCCCATCCGGAGAATAGTAATCGAAACAAATGAAACTTCCATGAAATATGCCTTGTAGACTTTGCAAACCCTTAGTTCAAAATGATACCTTGGTTTTTAGAAAATTGAAACTTTTACTATTTAATTTTCTATCTTGTAACATTATTATTTACTATTACATTAATTAGGCTAGGAACTGGTATCACTTTTTCTTTCGTCGACAAATCGGTACGCCTCCGACAAGAGCTCGTGTACTTATTATGTACCAACCCTAAAATTTATACTCTCCTTCCTTTCTTTCGATGACATTGGGAGCGACCGACAAATGATGTACTTTTTTTGCGATGGATTTGGAGTTTGTATATTTAATTATTAACACTTAAGATTATAACTTGCATCCTTTATTCACCAACTATAGATTATTAATTATTATTAATTATCTTATTTAGATTAAATAATTAATTTTTTAAAAGGGAATTCATAAAAGGTTCTAAACAAGGGCATTTTGGAAACTTCTTAGTTTACAAAGTGTACACTTCATAACATTGCGTGAGGACACGGCAATCCTTTAGTTTGGGGAATTTTGATATTTGCTTAATTATATACTAAATAACCCGGGATTTTGCCTAATAAAAGCCAATAAAATGCCAAAAGAATAGAAAATGTGTGCTTTTGTGTCCAATTGTGCAGGAAAGGATTGAAAAGACAAAAAGAAGCAAAAACGATCAAAAACCGACAAGAAACGGGAAAAAGACAAAGAGTCAAGAGCAAGAGTGAGAAATCAGCCAGAGATCACAGCCGGATCAGCCCGACACAGTCAAAGAAAGAAACAAAGAAGTCAAAGGTCAAAATAAAGTCAAGGGGCTAGTTATGTCAAGTTCTCAAAGATTGAAGGCTTTATTTGAAGTTTTAGAGATCAAAGGGCCAAAGTTGCCAAGAGTTGAAAGTTGATTTATAAAGAAGAAAGAAAGAAGGAAAAACACAAGGGGCGAAATTGAAATTTCAGAAACTTGTTTATAACTACAAAAAGGGCGGTGTGATTCACAAGGACCAAAAGTGCTAAATCTCCAAACATTCAAATAAACACCCGCATAACTCGCAACCTCCTAACAACCTCAACAGCATTTCCCGCCCAAATTTCACACAACCCAACTTCGCAAATCACCCTCCCCCGCTCCTTTATAAGCCTTCAATCCTTCTCATACACTCTCCCCAATCAACAACCAACACGTGGCACTTCCCTATTGGCCTAGACACCTCTCTCCTATGATCAAACGGCTCATATTTACTTATAAAAGATCAACGATCGAGATTTGATGGATTATTCTGGAATTCTTTCCCTCTCTTCACCTCCCCTCTATAAATAGAGTGTTAGGGATCATTTTTTCGGTGGTTGTTTTAGTCTTAAAAATTCTATTTTGTAATTTCTTCAATTTTAAGCACTTTGTTCAAACATTTTCGTTTTAAGCTTTACTTACTTGTACTCTTGTTCATTCAGTTTGTACTTCATCTTTTTAGCAATAATAATTCAATTTTCAAGTATTTGTTTATTTTGTTTTCAATTCTAAGCTCTTTTCATCAAATAAGCTTTAAATAAGCTCGTTTGAGCTTATTGATTCTAATAAGCTCAATTTTAGTAAAAGTTTGTTGTTTAAGCTTTCATTTCATCAGTTTAACTCATTTACAATTTAAAATGATCACTTGAGTTCATAATTCTCAAATTGGAGGTTCACAAGGAGTAATAAGCTCTATCTAGCTTATTTCTCTGTTAAGCATGTTGTTTAAAGTTGTGTAGTTAGCTGTTTTTAGGTTTCATAAAAGTTAGTTGAAGTAGTCTCACTTTTCTAAAATTCTGTCATAGTGCTAGTAGGTTAAGCTTCATAGAGGAACTAGCTTATTTTCATAAATAAGCTAGGCTTCTTATAGCATAAATAGCTCTATTAATCCAATACAAATAGAAGTAGATAAAGAGTTTAGGTTGTTTTAGTTTTTATAAAGGTTTTAAACTCAAATTAGCTTTGACAGTTTTTCTTAAAGGAGTGTTTGGTATTAGCTTATTTTTACTCTTAAAGTAAACCACATCTTGTCAAAGCTGTTCATTCATGAGAGTTAGGATATAAGTACAAGAGATTAACAAGTTTTAGAGGTTAGGGTTTATTTTTACAAAAGTTAGAGTTTAAAATCTCTCATTTTGCACCAGGGCATATCACAGCTGTAAGAGGTTTAGCTTTTAGGATCTTAAAGAGCATTTTAGAGTTTAAGGTTGTGTTGTGCTCATTTAGATTCATTTGGTGATGTATTAGTTCTAAAATTTGAGCCTGTATTTGAGTTCATAGCCAAGTGCACCAGCTGCCAAACACATCAGCAAAGCACACAGCATATCAGCTTAGATGTTTTTCATTTTACTCTTTGATTATTTTCTATTTCTATGATAAAACTTTGCAAAATCCTTATACTTAGGTAGATTATAAATAGTTAGAGTAGCTTATTTCTTTAATCTCAGCATTTATAGTTTACAAATAAGCTATCTAGCTTACTTGAAAAAAGCTTAAAAAACATTTCATAAAAACTTAGCATTTTTCCATCTTAATTTTCTTTCTAATCTTGTTAACTCTAGGTAAATTTTAGTGTAAATCCTTTTCATACACATCTTAAGCTAGAATAAGCAACTTTTAGTTTCAGTTTTCATCAAGTAATAAGCTCTATATAAGCCAAATTCCAAAAAGTTAGTTAAAAGCCTAGTTTCTGTGACAGGAAACTAGTTGCTTATTTTTCAGCTTATTCCTTCGTTAAAAGTTCATCTTGCTTTTATTAAAGTTGTTAAGATTAAGCTGTTAAGCAACTTTGTAGTTTTAAGTTTTTGCTAATTCTCAAATTTTAATAAGCCAAAAATAAGCACTAGCGTAGGGTCTATTTGGTACTTTTCTTAAAGTTGAGGGGTACCCGTTTTCACTGCATTGTAATTTTCCTTTAGTTTGCCCGCCTACCCTCTATTTTCCTATTTAGCAGTTT
>BQNB010126170.1:0-15459 GCA_026074375.1 Tanacetum coccineum
TGATGTAAAGCGACTATCGTTGTCGGATATTATCAATATTGGCACACCATGCCTAGCCACAATTTTGTTAAGGTAGAGTCTAACTAGTTTATCCATCTTAAAATCTTCACGAATGGGTAGGAAATGAGCATACTTAGTCAATCGATCCATAATAACCCAGATTGAATCATGCCTACTACTGGTCCTTGGAAATTTCATGATAAAGTCTATGGCTATTCTCTCCCATTTCCACTCAGGGATCTTAGGTTGCTGTAGTAAGCCGGATGGCTTCTGATGTTCAGCCTTAACCTTCGAACAAGTCAAGCACTTGCTAACATACAAGGCTATATCCTTTTTCATCCCTGGCCACCAATACATATCTTTAAGATCATAATACATCTTATCAACTCCTAGGTGTACAGAGTACCTTGACTTATGTGCCTCATCCATTATTAGGGTTCTTATGTTACCCGTTAAAGGAACCGATATTCGATCCAGGTAATACAATGTTCCATCACCCCTATGCTCTATCTGTTCGTCTAGCCCTCGTAACATTTCTGTTGGTGCATTGACAACCTCCGATGCTTCATTCTGAGCCGCTAGTATCTTACTCTTGATACTCGACTGAATGTTTATGTTCATAGATTGAGCTCTCCTAGGCTTAATTCTCTCCTTTCTACTTAGTGCATCAGCTACTACATTCGCCTTACCAGGATGGTAGCGAATTTCGCAGTCACAGTCACTGAATAGCTCTATCCAACGACGTTGACGCATATTCAGCTCTTTCTGATTGAAGATATGCTAGAGACTCTTGTGGTCGGTATAAATGACACTCTTCGTCCCGTACGAAGTAGTGTCTCCAGATCTTGAGAGCGAATACAACTTCACCCAGTTCCAGATCATGAGTGGTGTAATTCTTTTTGTGATCTTCAACTGTCTAGAGGCATAAGCAATCACTTTGCCCCTTTGCATCAGCACGTACCCTAGGCCTTGACATGATGCATCATAATATATCACAAAGTCTTCTGGTCGATCGAGGAGTGCTAGAACAGGTGCATTACACAACTTATCCTTCAAGGTTTGAAATGTCATCTCTTGTTCATCTCCCCAAATATACTTCTTGTTCTTTTGAGTCAAAATGGTAAGTGATTTGGCAATCTTAGAAAAGTTAGCGATGAATCTCCAGTAATAGCCTGCTAAACCTAAGAATGAGCGGACTTCTGTTGGTGACTTAAGGGCTTCTCAATTCTTAACAGCTTCAATCTTGTTGGGATCTACATGGATGCCATCACTGTTAACCACATGCCCAAGGAACTGCACCTCTCACAACTAAAATTCACACTTTGAAAACTTTGTGTACGGTTTCTCCTTCTTGAGCAGGTCTAAGATTAACCCTAGATGCGACTTCATCATTGTTTGGATCTACATGGATGCCATCACGAGTTAACCACATGCCCAAGAACTCTCTGCACCTCTCGCACAACCAGAATTCACACTTTTGAAAACTTTAACTATAGTTACCCCTTCTTGAGCAGGTCTAAGATTAGCGTTGTGCCGATGAGTTTAAAAAACTAAGACTAAGCCTTAAATTTTGCTATCACATTCCTCAAGGTATAAACACATAACAAATAATACTCAAATATGTTAAATTTAATTAATTACCCTTTAAATATACACTCGGTTAATGAGTTTAAGAAAAACAACCTTTTCCTTTTAATCCTTAATGATTTTGAAGAGAAGTTTGAACATATTTCTTCCCCTCAAACATTGACACCCCGTTTTCTATTGAAAGAGTTTGTAGTCGTTGTTTGAGTGGACAAGATCCTAGGGAAAATGTTTTTTGATAATTACTTAGATGAATATTTTATTTGTTGAAAATCAACGACCATTAAATAAGATTTCTTTTATTTTGACAAATAAATGAACTGACACATACATTAATTTGTATAAAGGAAGCACGGGTTGTGTTGCAAAGTAAACACAAACCATTGAATGAATATGAAGTAATTCATTCCTGAGAAAAATAAATTTTCCCCGCGTTGTGAGGCAAGGTTTTCTTTTGATCTACTTTTCTTTAAAGATGACCGGGTTGCTAACCCTCAATTAAATAAAAATGTCATGACAAATGACATGTTTCTATTCGAGACTTTATTTACAGCTTTGAGCCATTATTAATGACATTTCTATAAGCTTGCGAATATTTATCGAACTGCTAGAAAACATTTCATTAAAATCTATTTTTGTATTTTCTGAATTTTTAATTTCTATTTTCTTTTCTGGAAAAACTGTATATAAAATGAATAATCTTTTGGTTTTTATGTTTTGTTCTGTACATAAATACCTGAGGATAGAACCGCTGAGTTACCACCATGGTACTCGTATTCCCACTCCTTTGTCAAAGCGGTTTTAGTCGTTTTCAGGAGACATGCTATTCATTAAACACATTCCAACTTTCCGATCAAGAAGTTGAATCTTTCTCAGTGGCAAGGGTTGGTGAAGGATGTCAGCCAGTTAAATTTCGTCCTTGAAACAAGTATAGTAATATCCTATCTATCCAGTCTCTCCACTTGCTCCTTTATAAAATGGTAGCGTACATCAATGTGCTTTGCTCTAGAGTGTTGAACGTTGTTGCAACATAGAGCAATCGCACTTTTGTTGTCGCAGTACAGAGGAATCTTATTGAATGTAAACCCATAATCTGTTCGCTGTGATCTTATCCATAGGATTTGAGCACAACACCCGGATAAGGCAATATATTCGGTGTCGCCTCGTACTCGAGATCAGGCAGTGCCTTTTATGAACATTTTAGAAGACCAACTAACAATTTATCACCTAAAAAGTGAGTGGCACCCTGATGTATCTACCGTCTAGAGTGTCCTAACACCACTTGCGTGACCTGTCGTTTTGACGCGCTTATGCTGTATAAAGACATACCGTATCCATTCAGGGTACTAAAGGCACCCATGTAATGGTTGCCCTTTAGGTATTAAAAGATCCGCTTAACGCGATTAAGTACTTTGCGTATAAGGCTTTGCCTGATACCCAATGGGCACATAAGAAATACATGAAATAAATTAAGAGTCGGAGTGCTACCTAAGAATGGTCAATACACGAGGGAGTCCAATCAGTGCACGGTAAGAGTAGCATCAACTGGTGTCCATGTAGATCTTCATCAGTTTTATTCTTTCCATCATAGTGTGGTCTACAGAACACTAGTTATCAAACCTTGATTTTTAAGAATTTCAAAGCATAAATTTTTTGTTGATGGTTTAGACAAGATGCCTCTAGGACTTTGAGAGATTTGTAATCCTAAAAAGAATGGACATCTGGCCCCATGCAAATCGACATCTTGAACTTAGAGTTCATCAGATTTGCAAACGCAATCTAATAACATAAAGCAGTATTAGCGGATGACAGAAAATGTATATCGTCAACATAAATTTGTACCAGTAATAAGGACCGTAAAGGCCTTTATATGAGCTAGTACACATGCGATGGTTATCCTGACACACAAATACCTATTGTGTATGAGAAACCTAGACCTCTTCTTTGTTGAGCACCGGCCATTTAAGAAAGTCCTTTGATGTCCATAATTGGAAGATCATTCATATTACATGTTGGCGGCATTTCTATTAAATACCGGATGGCCTCTTATTCTTGCAACCGGATGCAGATGATCATCAAATAGATTTCCCTCCATTCTAATCCTTGAGCAACTAATCCCAAGCCTTGTTCCATGAGTACCCTGGCAATTTCGTCTTGTCTTGACCATATAAATCTCATTTAGTTTGATCAACACTTTGACTATCTAGACACTGAACGTTCAATTCCAAAACTCGTAGACTTTCAAATTTATAACTTCTTCATTCATGCACGATCGATACATGATGGTTTGGTCATTTCTATGTTGATGTTCTTTTGGTTCCTATATAGTTAAAGGCATCAAATAACTCCACATGGCGTACTAGTTTTGCGAGTATCCTTTCTGGAGGAGACTGAGCAAAAGAAGGATCACGCGAACACGTTTGCTATTGGATGACCTTAGTTTCATCAACCAATAATTACAAAAGAGTGTGAAGGTCTCACATAGTAGATGACGAGCCCTTTGAAATTCAAGTCCTTTATGAAGAGGTTCATGAAGAGGATCATCATGAGAATAGATAGTGTTTTTTATTGATTCTACACAACGCATAGCAGAAATAATTAGATAATGTTCTTGTTCTTGTGTTGATGGAATACTTGTTGATGTTTCATCTTTGTCAATTGACGTAGACACAGGTGAATCATCTATGTCAACAGCTCTTGGTGTAACAACTACTAGAATTGGAGAAACAACAATAGTTGGAGGATTGAAGTATTCATCGAACATGGGTTGGAAAAAACGATCCCAATCATCTCTATTTGGTGGATTACAAGGTTGTTGAGGAATAGGATTTGAAACGAGTCCTGAACTGGATGTTGCAGGAATCATTACTTAAAGCCTAGGTCCTGAACCAAATTGTTCAAAAGTCATTGTTATCCACTCATCGAACATCACATGAATAGTTTCCATAATTATATGGGTTCTCTTGTTATAGATTCTGAAAGCTTTCTTTGCGGGCGCGTAACCAACAAAAATACCAGTATCATCCTTTGCATTTAGTTCACCCAAATCCTCATTGTTATTGGTCAGATAATAGAGTCAACCAAATACATGAAGAAACAATAAATACGGTTTCTTGTCATGCATCAACTCATAAGGAGTTTTGTTGTAGTGTAGACGGATCAAGGAATGGTTCTGTGTATAACAAGCTGTATTGATTGCTTTGACCCATCGAAATTGAGGAGCTTTTAAAAATATCAACATTTTGCGAGAAACTTCCAAAAGAGTTTGGTTTCATCTTTCGACAAAGCCATTCTGTTGAGGAGTGCGAGCAACAGAAGTTTGATGCAAAATGCCGAATTTCAATAAAAATCACAAGATCGTCTGATTGACAAATATGTTTACATTATATTTACTAAACGTTACGGACACGTGGCATTTGAAACCGAACTTGAAAATTTTTTGATGCAGTTGAAATGTATAGCGTCATGAGCATTCAATCCTTTGATCTTAGAAATTAGACGCAAGTAACTCTGAGAGTATTCGCCAACAATCACCAGATATACTTTCCATTAATGTTCGCAGCACATGCATCAGCCACAAAGATCCTATGAAAAAGATATAGTTCTCTTGGTTAGTGTCACTCAAGCTTTGGGTGAAGATAAGGAATTTTTGCTTTTATCCTAATGGACACATGCAGAACACAAAATGATCTTTTCTGATATTTAAGCTTTGGATGGCCTCCTACAAGACCGTCTTTGGCTAGCTTTTAAGAATATACCAAAGTTGAGATGTGATTAATGACGAGGTAGCACATAACCGCTCTTAGTCTTTTGAATCTTTTGATAGAAGACAAGATCGAAAGAAGTCCTTTAGCATGTCATCAAGATAATTGTTGTAAAATGTGTCTCTGGCGCCGAAAGAAGATCAACACCATTCTAAATTCTAAATAAATCCAATTTTCCCTAAAAGCAACGTCAATATCGATCCGCGTCACAAAATTGTCTAATAGAAAACAAGTTTGTCCAAGTCCCTCAACATAGTACACCCTTGAGATAATTACGTTCCCCGGCTGATAGTCACCATATCCCATTATCTTTGTAACTTGGTCGTTTTTGAATCAAACAGTTTCTAGAAATTTACTAATGAAGTTCATAAGCTGAGAGCGATTCCCTGTCATATGTTGTGAGCATCCGGAGTCTAGATACCAGAGAACAATCTGGATAACCTGTCATTGACAAGAGAAGAAGAAGATAGAACATCTGTAACATTGGATCCCCACAAATGATTGGGTTATGAGTTTTTAGCAATCTTAGATTCTACAATCTTAGCTTTTCTACTCGAACATACTAATTTTATTTGTTTGGGTCTCCTACTATAGGCTTTAATCTCTGGTTTTAGTGTTTCAACTAAATTAAAAGTGGTTTCCTTAAGATGCATTATTTTCTTGGGAGTGATCATAGTTAAAGGGCACGAGTTACAAACTATAGTGAAAAGTCTTCCTGTTGGTTTCCACTTATGTCCTACTTTAGTGAACACTTTACCCGTAGGTTTCCAATTATTATGATGTTAGCTTTTCTTATCAGACCTAGATTTAGAGCCCACATTCACAGCATTCACAAAATCAAGGAAACACACATCATGATTTGCATCAAACATACATTGCTTACATTTAACAAAAATTAACTAAATTCACACTTAACATAGTATGCTTAACATTAAACATCACAAATAGATTCTTTAGACATATTCTATTTTATTTAATTTCTTAGGTTGGGCTTCTACTGTTATTCTTACTGTTGCTACATGGTTTTTGCGAGACCGTATCATTCTTTTTATTGCATGTAGGCTGTGATCTGCAAGTACTAGTAATACACTTCAATCATATAGAAGACAACACAGATGTGTTAGAATCAGTTGTTTTGGATGACTCTAACTGTTTTTGAATGTTGCTCGAGGAATGCGAGGGGTTCTAAAAACTCAAACATTCTGACTTTTGTTTCATGGGTGTTGAGTTGAGGACAACTACCGATTTCAATCTCACTAGGTTTTGTGAAACTAGGGCATGTCTAAGAAACATATACTAACAATTCTTGAACGTGTTTTGTAAACTTGCAACCAGAGTCTAATAGTGGTTCACTAGGATTCTATTTTCTAGCGCATTCTACAAGTCCACGTATGGTGTCAGTATTTCCTATAGTCTTCTTCAAATAATCCTCATGGGCATCCCTATTGTTCTTAAGTCTATGAGAAAGCGGTTCTATATCTAACTTGAACATTCCTGGAGTAATAGTGGTGGCATTAGTTATTAACACTCCCAATAATTCTAACAAAGTAAGGATTCCCCACAAACGTTCCTAATCCATTGGCACACACGCAATACGAAACTAACCACCTAAGCCCTTAGCCCCAACATGGCACAAATATGAATAACCCTAGGATGCATTTCATGCTCTTACTTCCTTTGTTTGTAAAGATTTAAAATGCATCGAATAACACGATTACAAATTTGTCTAGTAGGGGTCTGCATACTCGGTTCATTAAGTCCCATAAATAACACTGGTGAATTTGACAGACCAAAAGGGCATTTATTGTGAACCCGAAATGTCCATATCGTAGTTCTAAATGCAGTCTTTGAATGTTTGACCTTCGTGCACCTCAACCTGATGTAATCCGGACTGAAAGTCTATCTTGGAGAAGTATCGTGATCTTTGTAGCTGGTCACATAGGTCATCGATTCTATGGAGGGGATAACGGTTCTTGTTAATCAGTTTGTTCAACTCTCTATAATTGATACACATCCTGAAGAACCATCCTTCTTCTTAACGAACAATATTGGTGCTCCCCATGGTGATGAACTTGGTCGAATAAAACACTCATGCCGGAGTACCTTGAGTTGATATTTCACAACATCCGTCCATTTTTGTGTCCCAAGCGATAGGGAGACTTGGCGACCGGCCTTGCTCCAGGGATTAGGTCGATACGAAACTTGACTTCTCGAGATGGAGGTAATCCTGATAGGTTGTCAGAAAATACCTCGGAGAAGTTTCAAACGATGGTGATGTCTTCCTGTTTCGGCTCCTCTGCTTTCGCACACATAAGATGTTTCACCTTCTCTTCTGGCCATTCTCCGTATACCCTAAGCATCTCACCATGTGGTAGTGGAATTCGATCTACCCTCTCATGGTAGACGAGTTCGGCTCTATGTCTAGATAACCAATCGAATCCTATGATTACATCGAAGCTTCCGTGTCTAAACGGTGTAAGGTCGATGTCAAAGGTATGCCATTCTATTTTCAACTTACAATTACGTATAACCTTATTGATCTCTACTAGTTGTCCACTAGCTATTTCAATTTCATAACTGAAACCTAGACTATTGGGCTCTAAGTCTAACAGAGGCACGAAGGTAGTGGAAACAAAGCTATAATCAGCACCAGAATCAAATAGCATTGTATCATAGTGGTTGTTTAAAGAGAACGTACCCGTCATAATGTTCAAGTCTTGGCGAGCTTCCTCTGCTCCCATCTGGATTGCCATTATTCCCACAACCCTGACCTTCCTCGATAGCCATTGATTGATTTGGATGATTTCCTCCTTATCTTGGTGCTCGGTTTACCCTAGGGCATGCTGACTCGTGGTGATCAGTGCCACCACACTCATAACACGCCCCATGAGCTGCTTTAGGGTTTTTGGCATTTAGTGGATTCACCATCCTAGGCCCCGCCCTACAATCTCTAGAAAAATTCCCTAAGCGGTTGCAGTACGTGCAAGCACGACAAGGCGTCTCGAGGTTATGGTGGAAATTGCAGTTTGTACATTTGGGTGTCGAACTTGTGTACTCTTTTCTAACATGGTTGGTGATTGTGGAAAACACTTTTCCAGTCCTAGCTCTCTTATTGTCACCCTTGACATTTCCTTCCTTACTCGACTATTCACAGTCTCCTCTTCTCTCACCACTCCTCTTCAACGATCCATTCCTAACTGCCTTATCGGTTAACACCTCAGCTTTTAGTATAGCACTCTGAATCGTAGGGGGCTCAGTTGCTGCCACCATCCCACGGATCTGTGGAGCAAGGTCATAGATGTACCTTTCAATCCTTTTGGTCTAGGGGTAACCAAGTGAGGAACTAACCTAGCAAGCTCATGGAATCAATCATAGTAATGCTGCAGCTACCAGCTCCAAACCATGATGACTCATAACATGTTTTCCAACCTATGCACCTCATTGCTTGGACATTACTCTTCTTTCATCAATGCCTTAAAATTTTCCCAAGTCACGTCGACTGCGGCTGCCCGGCCTCTAGTCTTGACCTCGGAGTTCCACCATGTCAGTGCTCGACCGGTTAGCAAACCAGCAGAATACTTGACCTTCTGGTTGTCTTCACAACCATTGATATCTTTTACTGCTTCTATTTTCTCCACCTAGCGAATGTAAGTGGAGTAAATAAGAAATAAATAAATAGATAATAAGTAATTAGAAATATATTCCGGCAATTTACTCAGTAAATTCGAAGTTATCTAGATTAGATGTATAAACTATAAAGAAATAGACACTTTTATAATACGAGAACAATTAGTAGGAGATTTTACTAAGGAATAAAATTATAAAATATATTTTTCGTCTTTTAGTCGATTTATTTAAAATAGTAATATGTTATTATTTCGTCTTTTTGTTAGATTTTTATGAAAGTAAGTTTTTGTAAAAATATTTCCAAGTATAATATTTTTATAAAATTTCGGCATGACCCGTTGTTTATAAAACGCTTTCCAAGGTCTTAAACCTTATTTTCAAACACTCTCCTCAAAATAATCAAATCCCACAAATGCCAAATCTACGTTTCGTGACGTTTTATCAAAACATATTTTTCCAATCGACTATATTAACTATCCTATTATATATAAGTATAAATCGTTTCAACGTCCGTTTTAAACGTTTAAGTTTATTAGTTTTTTGCTTATTGGGCCTTAAGGCCCAATGTTAGTCCAAAATCCTTAGATTAAGTTTTTAGTCCAAAATAGGCCCAATATTGAAAGTCCAATAATATCAATAAGCTAAAATATCAAAGTCAAATAAGCAAAGTTGTAAGTTAACAAAATAAGTCGTGTATCCAAATAAGCCATGAGCCGCGAGCTTAATGGGCTTGTTTTGGACTATCCGGCCCAATGACCACAAAAGCTGTTTTAACCTCTTAAGCCGACACTTTTTGACTAAAATAGGTATTATGAATATGTTGAAAATAAACCGAATGAAAAGTCCTAAAAATAAGCCGAAGATATTGGGCCTTAGCTGGGTCGTGGCACACATAAGCCCAAACAAATTCTTCTAAAAATATATTAATCCCCAAATAAAATCGATAAGTTATAAAATAAGTAGATAAGTACCTTTAGTATTTAAAACAAGCTAGAACGTACGCCACAAAATTTTTTGTGACCTCAAAAGGTAGCAAATAATTGCTCCTTGTTGGGTCGAGCATAATATAAGCCCAAATAAGCCATATGAGCTAAAAAATAAGTCGATAAGCTACAAAATACGTTTAGTTCTCAAAATAAGCCATGAAAATAAGCTATAAACATAGGACGAAAGTTTAAATGACCAAAACCACTTCCTTTTTGTTTCCTTTTGTTGCTGACGCAAAAATAAGCCCTAAATAAGCTTACCAATGCTTATTAATAAGCCAAATAAACTATAAGCTTTTACGACCTAAAACATTAATTCACCAACACAATCGAAATGTCAAACTGATACTTTCCTTGTTTCCTTTTTCTTTTCTTTTCGAACCAAACGCACCCTTATAGATTATTTTGTAAATTTTTAGCTTTTGATTTTAGAAAACTAAGTGTACAACTAGTGTTTATGCATCATTAGACTACCAAAAGTACAAATATTAGTAAAATTTAGAGACTTACAAAGTAGGGTTTTAAGAGGAGATTAGAGCTTGACCAAACAACTCAAACGTTGTTTTTATCTACCAATGATTACTAGAATCAAACCCGAATGTGTTTAAGCTTGTATATTCATGAACAAAATGGAAGAATGTATGATTTATGGGTGTGTGTGTGTGTGTTCGACTAGAGCTAGAGAGAAATAGAAGAGGAGAGAAAATTTTCATTATGATTTGTTGTTGTGTGTGTGTTTTTGAAATTGGAATAAGGATAAGGAAGGTGCATGCATAGACAAACATGCTAAAAAATGCCTTGTTGTCTCCTATGGGGTTCGGTCGACTATGGTATCCTAAGAGGGGATCCTAGTTGAATTTTTTGTCTTTGGTCGGGATATGTAACGTTCTTAGTTCGTGCATAAACGTGACCCGAAAGTTCTTGTATTTTAAGTAAGTGTAAAAAAGTAAGTTCGGTAGTCTTAAAATATTGAAAGAAATAATGTAATAGTTTTAATGTTTTACTTTAGTGTAGACAATAAAATTATCGTGCCGGAAAGCGTTTTTTGCTGTTTTAAGCTGTTTGCGAGATAATTCTCCCAGTAAGTTATCAAATATTGATATAATCATCTAAAAAGAGATAATTCAAGAAATAAATGAACTATTGACTGGATAATCTATAAATTGACTACCGTTAGCACGATAACTGTTCTGACAAAAACAACAAAAGTCAATAAAACATTGAACTAAATAAAATATCATAAGTTTGGAAAATCAGCAAAGGTTACAGTCTACCCTCCTTGCAAAGAATTTCATCCCGAAATTCAACTAGTGCTAGAGCTAAAGAGATGCGAGTACTTGAGTTTCATTTGATCCTCACATTCCTAAGTAAATTCAGGACCTCGTTTTAAATTCCATCTAACCTTGATGATAAGAATTCTACTCCGCTCCAGCTTCTTGATTTCGAGCTCTAAGATCTCTACGGGCTCTTCCACAAAGTTCACCTTAGAATCAACTTGGATTTTCTCTAAAGGTACATGTAGGGTTGGGTCAGATAAACATTTCTTAAGGTTCGACACTTGAAACGTGTCATGAACACTGCTCAGTTTTTGAGATAATCTTAGTCTATAGGTCACTGGACCAATCCTCTCAGTGATCGCAAAGGGTCCAATGAACCTAAGTGCTAACTTGCCTTTCTTCCTAAAGCGTACTACACCTTTCTAAGGTGACACTTTGAGCAAGACATGATCACCTACATTGAATTCCAAGGGTTTTCTACGTTTGTCGACATAGCTATTCTGACAATCGCGTGCAGCTTTAAGTCGATCCTTGATCTGGGAGATCTTTTAAGTAGTTTCTTGCACGATCTCATGTCTAATTAATTGTCCTTCTCCTACTTATGCCCATAGAATGGGTGAGCGACACTTCCTCTCGTAGAGTGCTTCGAACGATGCACATCTCACACTAGAATGGTAGTTGTTGTTGTAGGAGAATTCAATCAATGGAAGATGAACATCCTAACTTCCTCTGAAGTCGATGACGTATGCTCTGAGCATGTCTTCCAAGGTCTGAATGGTACACTCGCTTTGTCCATCAGTCTGTGGATAGGAAGCCGTACTCATGTCCAAACTTGTTCCTAATGCCTCTTGCATTGATTGCCAAAATTGTAACGTAAAGCGAATATCTCGGTCGGATATTATCGATATTGGCACACCATGCCTTGCCACGATTTCATTGAGGTAGAGTCTAGCTAGTCTATCCATCTTAAAATCCTGATGAATGGGTAGGAAATGAGCAGAATTAGTCAATCTGTCCACAATGACCCAAATTGAATCATGCCCACTACCAGTCCTTAGCAATTTTATGATTAAGTCCATGGATATTCTCTCCCATTTCCACTCAGGGGTCTCAGGTTTCTGCAGTAAGCCGGATGGCCTCTGATGTTCAGCTTTAACCTTCAAACAAGTTAAACACTTGCTAACATATAAAGTTATATCCTTTTTCATCGATGGCAAATAGTACATGTCTCTAAGATCATAGTACATCTTATTGGCTCTGGGGTGTACAAAGTACCTTGACTTATGTGATTCATCCATTATTAGGGTCCTGATGCCACCCTTCAAAGGAACCCATATTCGATCCACGTAATACAATGCTCTATCACTCTTACGCTGGTGCATTGATGACCTTAGATGCTTCATTCTGAGCCGCTAGTATCTTACCCTTAATACTCGACTGAATGGTCATGTTCATGGTTCGAACTCTCCTAGGCTTAATTCTCTCATTTCTACTTAGTGCATCAGCTACTACATTCTCCTTACCAGGATGGTAGCGAATTTCGCAGTCATAGTCGCTAAATAGCTCTATCCAATGACGTTGATGCATATTCAGCTCTTTCTGATTGAAGATATATTAGAGACTCTTATGGTCGGCGTAAATGATGCTCTTCGTCCCATACAAGTAGTGTCTCCAGATCTTGAGAGCTAATACAACTGCACCTAGTTCCAGATCATGGGTGGTGTAATTCTTTTTATGGATCTTTAACTGTCTAGAGGCATAAGCAATCACCTTGCCCCTTTGCATCAGCATGCACCTCAGGCCTTAGCATGACTCATCACAATATACAACTAAGTCTTCTGGTCTATCACAGAGTGCTAGAACATGTGCATTACATAACTTATCCTTCAAGGTTTGAAATGCCACCACCTGTTCATCTCCCTAAATATACTTCTTGTTCTTTTGAGTCAAACTGGTAAGTGATTTGGCAATCTTAGAAAAGTTAGCGATGAATCACAGGTAATATCCTGCTAAACTACGAATGACCGAATTCTTTTTGTGACTTAGGGCTTCCCAATTTCTTACGAGCTTTAAATCTTGCTGGGATCTACATGAATGCCATCACTGTTAACCACATGCCCAAGGAACTGCACCTCTCGTAACCAGAATTTACACTTTGAAAACTTTGCGTACAGCTTCTCCTTCTTGAGCATGTCTAAGATTAACCCTATATGAATTTCATGCTCTTCCTTTGTCTTGTAGTAGATCAAGATGTCATTGATGAACACGATAACAAATTTGTCTAGGTAGGGTCAGCATACTCGATTCACCAAGTCCATGAATACCGTTTGTGCATTTGTTATACCAAAGGCATTATTTGTGAACTTAAAATTCCATATCGAGTTCTAATGCGTCTTTCTGTAAACGTCTCCTGCACTCACAGCTGATGGATCCGGACCGAATGTCATCATGGAGAAGTGTCCGTGACCCTTGTGCAAATTGATCGAATAGGTCGTCATTTACTTGGGAGGGGATAACGGTTCTTGATGGTCAGTTTGTTCAACTCTCTATAGTCGATACACATCCTAAAAGAACCATCCTTCTTCTTGACGAACAATACCGGTGCTCCCCATGGCGATGAACTTGGTCGAATAAAACCCTTGTCCTAGAGTCCCTTCAGTTGATTCGACAACTCCTTCATTTCAGTGGGTGCCAAGCGATAGGGAGACTTCGCGACAGACATTACTCTAGGGATTAGGTCGATATGAAACTCAACTTCTCAGGATGGACGTAACCGTGATAGGTCATCAAGAAATACCTTAAAGAAGTTTCAAACGATGGCGATGTCTTCTAGTTTGGCTCCTCTGCTTTCGCACTCATAAAACGTTTAACCTTCTCTTCGGTCGAATCTCCATATACCCTAAGCATCTCGCCATGTAGTAAGGAAACTCGAACTACCCTCTCATGGCAGACGATTTTGGCTCTATGTCTAGACAACCAGTCCATTCCTATGATTACATCGAAGCTTCTGTGTCCAAACAGTATTAGGTCTATGTTAAAGGTATGTCCTTCAATTTCTAGCTTACAACCCTGTATAATCTTATTGACCCCTACTAGTTGTCCGCTAGCTATTTCAATTTCATAACTAAAACCTAAACTATTAGGCTCTATGTCTAACAGAGGCACGAAGGTAGTGGAAACAAAGCTATAATCGGTACCAGAATCAAATAGCATTGTAGCATAGTGGTTGTTTAAAGAGAACGTACTCGTCATAATGTTCGGGTCTTGGCGAGATTCCTCTGGTCCCATCACGAATACTCTTCCACGTGCCAGATTGCCATTGTTCCCACGGCCCTGACCTCCCTCAATAGCCATAGCCTGATTTGCATAATTTCCTCCTTGTTCTGGTGCTCGGTTCAACATAGGGCATGTTGACTTATAGTGATCAGTGCTACCACAATCAAAACATGCCCCACGAGCTGTTGTCAGGTTTCTGGCATTTAGTAGATTCACCATCCTAGGCCCCGCTCTACAATCCCTAGCAAAATGCCTTAAGCGGTTGCAGTCCGTGCACGCACGACAAGGCGTCTCGGGGTTATGGTGGAAATTATAGTTTCTACATTTGGGTATCGAACCCGTGTACTCTTACCTAACAAGGTTGTGATTGTGGCAAACACTTTTCCAGTCCTAGCTCTCTTATTATTACCCTTGACATTTCCTTCCTTACTCGACTCTCTACTGTCTCCTCTTCTCTTACCACTCCTCTTTAACGATCCATTCCTAACTGCCTCATCGGTTAACACCCCAGCTTGTAGTATAGCACTCTGAATCGTAGGAGGGTCCGTTGCTGCCATCATCCCATGGATATGTGGAGCAAGGCCATAGATGTACCTTTCAATCCTTTTGGTCTTAGGGGTAACTAAGTGGGGGACTAGCCTAGCAAGTTCATGGAATCAGTCAGTATACGTTGCATGACACCATAGAGTGACTCCAGAACTCTGTTTCCAACCTCTGCATCTCGTTGCTTGGACAAACAATAGAGGAACGGTCAAACACTAGTGTAAGGAAAATGTATCAACCATGAATAATCCAATAAAATGCAGCTTTGTTTATTAGTGCAATGATTGACTTATCTTGAAGGGCATATCATTCCAAGACTTAGGCGGTACTTCTTCCTAAGACCTAGACACGCTAATTCTGTCATAATTAGACGTATCCGCATAAAATTTGTTGATTATAATT
>BQNB010126171.1:0-19644 GCA_026074375.1 Tanacetum coccineum
ATCTTCAACATCGGGGGAGACAATGATAAAACAAAGCAACCTCCTACAAGAATGTTATCGGTCGTACAAGAATGTCAACGCAAAAGATCAACTCCTTCACATAAAGAAGACCTCAACAACGGAGGAGTTTGAAGAAAGAGACCTCAATATTGGGGGAGATTGTTAGCCTTAATTATATTAAGTCAAACAAGAATGTTATCGGTCTTATAAAGTCAAATTGGGTCTTGTAAAGTAATAGGCTAGTCGGGTATAAATGGGCTTGGAATGTAATCAAATACTGTCCATGTATAGGGTTCAAAGCTCAAGTTAAGTCAAGCCCGACCCATTTAGAAAGCCCTTGAGCCAACTAGAAGGCTTGGGTATAAAAGGACCCCTCTCCACACATGGAGGGGGTTGTTGGTCATTCATATGTGTGTGTATTACATGTGTGTAACCTCCCACCACTCTTTCTCTCTCTAATCTAATATTCTAAGTTCATCTCATCCTCTTTTTCTTCCTTTCTTATTTTTGGCTCACATAAAGGCTTATTTGGGTTTGCTTATTGTTGTGTTTAGATTATATTGTGGGATAAAATTATGCAAGTGCCCATTCCTCATATTTATAATATCTTCATATCTAAATTTATACGTAGCTCACTTTGGCACCTGTTGAAGCAATTTCCTGCTTCGGTGACTGTTGGGCACGCCGGAGATCCCTTCGGACACTGATGAGGTAAGAAACCTACACACAATAAAACAACACGCGTTAGTCTCATCCCGGGTGTGACCCCAGGACCAAACTCTGGTGTGAGAGTAAGAGAGTGGTCTAATACAGTTGGAATAGTATTGTCAGATAAGATATTATTAGGAGAAAAAACATTGTGAATAATAGAATGACTTTGGGTATTTATACTACCCAAAGTTGTACCTGATGGGTGATGTCACTACTCGTTGACCTCGCGTCTGACGCATATCTGACACGCGAGGGGGACCACTGACTTAGTGTGTCAGGGACAGAATCAGACTTGGCTTTTAGGGTGAGGACAACCTGAGGAGAGGTGCATTTTCCGTGTCGTCTTCTGGTTATGTTATGTCACTTTCTGGGCGTGTCGTTACTTATCCTTCGGCTGTGTGCTCCGGCATAAGCTGATGTCCGGTGACGTAGTCCGGCACATACGCGAACATGTCCCCCCAGTATTGTGTTATCAGTTGAGAACTCGTGACGCAATACTAAAATGCATATATATAGCAAAGGTTAGGAATGTGTTACATCGGCTTACGTGTGGGATGTCGGGGGTGCTCATGTGTGGTCGTTGATGCGTGTCGCTGGGCTTTCCGTCGTTCCCTGGGCTCTTATTGGGCTAGGGCCGTTTCTAGCCCATGGGCTTTCTAAAATACTTTAACGACACGTATTGCGAGATCTCGGAAATGGACGGCTGAGATTGTACTCTCGTGCGACGTGTCGCTTTTGTATCTCGAGAGAGGTTTAACCCTATATATACCACTTCATTATTTTTATCCTGCACTCACACACTCGCTCTGACCTGCCCATTCTGCCTTTCTTCTTTCTTTCGATTCATCAAGGTGCGTATTTATTTGTTTGTTTTCTTTTCGATTCATCAAGGTATGTCCGGTAGTGAACCTGGTGAGATGGCTCCGGAGTTCGAGAGACGTGGTGCTTCCTAAGTTTGACATGCATATCTACACATCTGAGGTTACTTCCTCGGAGTTAAAAGTGACCGTTGATGAGTATTGTATTCCCTTAGATCTACATCCATGTCTTCCACCTCCCGGAATGACAATGAATAGGCTTCCGTCCTGGTATATCGGGTTATATGTCGAGCAGCTCGAGCAGGGCGGCTTGAGAGTCCCTTTTTCTTCTTTCTTTCTTACCGTGATTAAACATTTTGGGGTATACGTTTCTCAGTTGGTGCCGATAGGGGTTAATAGGGTGATCATGTTTGAGATACACTTCCTGAGCTTATACATTAACCCTACCGTTTCTTTGTTCCGGATCTTCTATAAGTTGTGTAAGCAGGGTCATTGGTTTTCTTTCGAGAATAAGACCGGACGTAGCACCAGAAAGTGTTTTAAAAAAGTTACCACGAGCTTGAAAGGTTAGAAGAAGAAGTTTTTCTTGTTGGACCGTCGTGCGATTCCAAACGCGATGCCCTGGAGGCACGGTGATACCGACCTTCATGATGACCTTCTGGCAAATTATAATGAAAACGATGTTGCTCGTTTTTTTGAATTCTTAGTGCCTCTTCAACCGCCTCCTCGTCACTTGTTATATGTGTGTGGATTAACCACGGCTTTCCGTCATCCGGAGTTACGATATGACATAAAAGATCAAGATAATAATGGTAATTTGTGGGTGGGGTTATGTTGCTTTTAGTCGTTTGTCGTGTCGTCCTTCCTTATCTTCGTTATATTTTCTTTTCTTTTTTGCAGTAATCAACATGGACACCTTCTTGAAGCTCCCTAATTGGATCGGGACTGTTGTCAGTAAGGGAGATCCAATTCCCGAGGATCAACGTCCTAAACCGCGGGTCACTCCTCCGATGCCGGTAGGTTCCAAACTCCCAGAACTGACCGCGTTTCAAAAGAGCTTGGAAAAGCCCAACTTAAAAATTGCTGCTGCTCGGGAGAAGAAGGAACAGCAGAACCTTGCTAAGGTTGAAGCCAAACGTGCTGGTGCTGGGAGGGCTGAGGGTCCGAGAAAGAAACAATGGGTTCAGAAACAGAACGAGCCAACTCAGTCCGGTTCGGAGGAAACTTTGTCTGCTACTCCCCTTCGTCAAGCTATTCCTGAAGTTGCTAAGAAACCCGCTACCGTCATTGCTCCCGAGGTTGCCAATGATGGACCGCATGTCGAGAAAGAGGTTGTTGACTTAAGCGGTAATACGCATGTGTCCACACCTCCGGCCGTGGCCAACCAACCTTCTCCTCCTTTCGAACATCATGATGTCCACGAGAACATAGATCTTGACGGTATGTCTTCCTTCTTTTACTATTACTGGTTACTTTCCCCTCTTTCTTCCTAAAATTATCTTGCTTTTCTTTGTAGCTCATTCGCAACAGTCTTCTCACCAAGGCCATGGGGACGAACTGGTAAGTAACCGATATGTGCCTAATTGGGGCTTCGCAACGATCTTCGCGTCTGTACTTATCGTGCTTGTCGAGGACGAGTTCTTTGAAAGTCTCTCCAATGCCGAGGTGATTAGTCATGCCTATCAGACTCTGGGTCAGTCTGTTGTAGCTCAGGGAGAGCTTCTAAAGAGGCACGAGCAGCTAAATCATAACTATGTGGATCTTCGAAACCGCAATGATGCTCAGCTGGTGGAACTAGATCATCTGAGGTCATGTCTTAGAAGGGCAAATCAGGATAATGAAGGGATGACCCAAAAGCTCACCTTGTTGGAAAATGCCTGATATTCGTCTAAATACGTATCAAACAAATAACCCTCAAATGTATATAATATATAAAATAAAATACATATACGTATACGTAAGCTAAGTATCATACAAATTATTCTTAGGAAAGAATAATTAGTAATCAACACGGGTATCGTTCTCCTCGGTGAGAGGTGAATGGAAATTCACGTTTATGTCGGGAATCGAGCTTGATTATCATAAAACATTTGGGTTTGGTTTCTAATTCTAATAACACAAATGGAAAGTAAATTTAAGGCACGCTAATCCAAAAAGGCACAATTAAAACATTAAGCATTAAAACGATAACGAGAATTTTAAAAACGCGACTAAAACCTAAATTATCAAATTTTAACCCTAAAAATGTAAATTTAATTTCTAACAGCCCTAAATGATAAAAAATAATTTTAGAAAAAAGAATTATATTTTTTTTTACTTTTATTTATTTTTTTATGAATTAAAAACAGATTTAATCTAAATTAAATATTAAAAATAGTAAACTAATTATTAAAAATCTGGAAAAATTATGAAAAAAATACTTTAACCTATTTAGAATCTATGAAAAATAAAACTGGAAAATAAGCTGAAACAGATAAGCAGTTAAAAAGCAAATAAGCACAAATAAGCTTAAAACTAAAAATGATTATAAATATTTAATGGTGCATGATATTAAACGAAAAAGACCCAAGGGCAGATGGTAGAGGGTGTGTGTGTTAAAGTGTTGGGAGTTAAGGGGGAGGTCACAGGTTCGAATCCTGGACCTTACCTTTTTGAAAAATATATTTTTTTATTTATTTTTGGAAAAAGCTAAAGACCTAAGAAAAATAAGCAATTTTAACAAAAAGACTTTTTGCTGAAACTCAATATTAAGCTAGATATAAGCAGATTACTAGTGACAGTTTGGAAGCAATCTAACTTATGACTATTAAGCAAAGCTGTTTTGAATTTTTAGACTTGATAAGCAAATGGAAAGCTAATAAGCTGAAAACAAACCTTAACCTAGAACTTATAAGTACTAATGACTAGCAATTAACCAACAAATTCAGCTGAAAAGTTAAAAGCTAAAATGAAAGCTGACATGAACAAGCAGAATCTAAGGATATAAGACCAACTTTAAGCTAAGTTTTAGAACAAAAAAGCACTAGAAATAAGGTGACAACTCAAAACAGGTTAAATTTGATATCCAAGGAACACATTTAAGCTAGAAATAAGGAAATTGGATTAGAAAATAAGCTAGAAAAAGGACTTGAAAAGTAACAGTTTGGTAAAATATATCTAAATGTTTTTGGCTTTTTGGAAATTTTTTGACTACTTTGAGACTAGAATTAAGACACTTAAAAGCAAAATGACAAGCTAAATACTTAAAACAGATTAACTTTAGACTACCATAAGCTAAATTTAACAAAGATTTAACAGTTAAAAGCTAGATTGATGACTATAAAGACCTTAATAAAAGCTATTCTGCAAACACTAAAACCACCTTTCAAAACTGTTTTTGACCAAAACTTACAAAAGGTTAAATAGCTTCAAAACAGATTCATAACCATGTGAATAGAGTCCATGTTGATCACAAAAATACTACACCCAAAGCTCATTTTAACAAATCAAAGATTGAGGCAGATTTGAATGATATAAAAACTAGCAGACTTGGAATTTGATCAAACAAAGTGAAAACTTATCAAAACTCCTTTTAAGCCAATAAAAACTAAATCAAAGACTTAATAAGAGCTAATTGGAACTGAATTGAAAACTAGAAATGAATTTCAACCTCAAATGACCCATTTTGCATACTTATCCCAAACACTCTTTTAGATTCTGAAATTCAATTTTTAAGCTATAAAAGACCTTAATAAGCTTTTAATTTAAAAAACAGATTAAGCACTAAACATATAAGGGACAAATAAGCAATAACTAAAGAGAAATAAGCACTTAATAATGAGATGAGCAATTGAGCAGTTTTGACTATAGAATGGACAGAATATATGAAATCCTAAAGCAAACTTTAACTAAGCTATAAACTAAGCATATTAAGCTAGTTTAGGACAGAATAAGCACGAATAAGCAAACAATAAGCAGAATTAAGCATAATAGGCAAGTGAATAAGCTAAATAAGAAAAATAAAGCTAAAAAGTGAAAAATGAGAAATACCTTTGTCCCAGCTGAACAGGGACTTAAATTGCTCAACAGAGCTTATCTACAAGCTCCAGCTCATTTATATGAGCTGGTAAAAGTCCAATAAGCCCTTCCCTTTTTGGCTTATCATCCCATATTTAGCAATCCACAATAAGCAAAGGTAATGATAGTGATTTTAATTAAACAGTATTATAAGAGAGATTAAGTTGATTTAGTACTGACTTTTAAGGAAATAGAGCTTATGATCTTGGCTTAAATGAAATCCAAACACACTTTGATATTTAAAAGCTTAAAAGTAAGACTGAATTAAAGGACAGAATTTAAGACAAACTGAATTTTATTAAAACTTGAAAGGTTACATTAAAACTTGAAAGGAAGTTACAATAAGCATTAACATAAGCAGAAAATAAGCTAAAAGCAAGACTACACTACTCCTAATCTAATGCTTTTTACAAGAGAATTCCTAATCTATTTATAGAGGAGCCAAGGGGCTTGGGTGTGCTTCTTGTGTTTGTTGTGTGAGAGGCTTGAGAGCTCTTAATCCTGGCCTTCCATTCCAAACCACCTCATTTCATCAAATTTTGGACCCTTGGATTGTGTGCACGTCACATCCTCCAATAGGATATCCCCGGATTGCCAGCGTGGCTTAATTATTGTGTCAGATGTGTCAGACGTTGGCTTTTAGAAGGGCTTGAGAGCGTGAGTTTGATTTGTTTTTGTTATCCCACTAGTTTAATCCATTACACAACAATAATCTTTACCAATATGCTAGAAAATAATAAGAAAACTTAGAGAGAGAATGGTGAGTGAGAAAAAGAAAGAAAGATGAGATTAGAGAGTTGTGGATTACAAGTGATATGAAAATGTAAAACCAACACTTCACCAGTGTGGTCAATGGGATATTTATTACCCGTGCCTTGGCTAGCTTGGCACTTGGGTTTTTAAATGGGTCGGGCTTGGTTTAACTTGGCTTTGAGCCTGAAATACGGACAAGATAGATTACAATCCAAGCCCGTTGAACCGACTAGCCTATTACTATACAAGACCTAGTTTGATCTTTCTAAGACCGATAACATTTTATTTGACTTAATATAATTAAGGCTAACAATCTCCCCCAATGTTGAGGTCTCTTTCTTCAAACTCCTCTGTACACCGATGATATTGAAGATATGACGTTTGACGTGTATGCTTTGGCCTTTTGTTATGTCTTGTTTGTTTGTATGGTTTTGTTCATCCTGCTTTGTGATCTTGATTTTAAGCCTTTATCTTTTAACCTTTGAATTCTTGAGATCGTTATCTTGCATCATCTACTTGACTTGAATCATCTTGATTTGACTTCCTTGATCAACTTGTGCTCTTGACCAACATGCTCATACTTGTTACATTCTTGTTTGACATATGTGTTATTTAAGTTAACAATCTCCCCAATGATGATTTTTTTATTTGATTTGAGGCTCATTGATGGTGGGGAGATTAGAATCAAACTTCTGACGTTGAATGTTTGAATTTGAAAGCTTGAGTATGAGGCATGGGTTTATGAATCGACTTCGCTGGGACTGAGGCTGCAACACCGTGTCGTTAACTAAAATAAGATAGTTAGCAATAAAAGATGAATATGGCTTTGTCATTCATCTTGACTTCAGTTGCTTTAACCTCCGGTTTCCCGTTTTATAGTATAAATACTATACCTGTGATCAGGTAGATTCAAAGAATCTCCTTGACAGGGTTTCCAGCTCAAAAAGCCTCAGGGTATTCTAATCAACAGATTGATTAGATGCACAATGCTTTCTGAGTTTCATTTACCGGTACGCCTCAAGGCAGACACAACACGGGTTAAGAGTGAATCAGATAGTTACTATCTTTCTGATTTTGTAGTCAATTATTACTGGACCAAAATCGATTATCCAGTTAGCACAAGTCGATTCATGTTGTAGAATATTGTAAGTCACCTACCAAGAGTTGTTTGATGTTGTGCTCAAGCAGGATTTTCATCTTCACTGTAAATACTTAAAGTATCAACTCGGATGTTATGCAAGATTCTCAAGGTTAATGTAGGACTCTTTATTACCAACTTGTGAACTTTATTGGTGTTCTACAGTGTATATTTGATATTGTGTCTTATGAGATTTATACTTTGATCTTTTCTCGGCGCTAGTACTCGATTTGTACACTTTTGGTTTTAGTAATGGAAGGCTGGAGCTGACTGTACCTATTCAATATTAACAATTCTCGGAGTGAGATGTCAACTAGATCAAGTGTGATCTCTGTGGACAATGAGACATTTTCTTTTTGAGGAGAAGCCCGAATGGCTGGGAAGGGTTGTGCTTTGCATACACTGGGTCCATGACGCTTTCTTCGATTTCAACAATCATCTTTGTGTTTTAATAGATTATGTTTTGGACCCGGTTTTGCCTATAGGTGTAAGGAGGGCTTCTTTCTTTTCACCCTTTATCCATACATTTCTTTTTCATTCTTCAACCCCTTCAATGCTTACCAAGACGTCATTACTAACACCTTGTTGTGATTGTTCCAGGGATAGCTCAATCTTAGTCGGCATTCTTCCCTTATACACATTCATCTCCAATCATACCTAAGGACTGCTATTTCTAACTATGGAGTATCCTTGGATAGATCCCTCCGGTTCTGGTTGGATCGTAGGACTTATTCCTAACCTAACCACCTTATGACTTCAGAATCGTCGTAAAATTAATAGGTTGTTGGGTATGAGATCGAACCATAAAACCATTTTCCGACATTGTTATTTTCAAATGCTCCCTGATAAGTGTTAAATTGTATACATTAAATACCCGGGATTTCGCCAATAAAAGCCAAGAAAATATGCCAAAAGAATAGAATATGTGTGCTTTTGTGTCATAATGTGCAGGGAAGGATATTAAAGGCAAAAAGAGCAAAAACGAGCAAAAACCGACAAGAAACGGAAGAGACAAGTACAAGTGAAGACAAGAGAAAATTTATCAAAGCCGGATCAGCCTGACAACAAGAAAAGAAAGTCATTGAAGCCCAATTGAAGTCAAAGGATTAATGATGACAAGTTTTCAAAGTACAAGGGCTCATTTGGATGTTTTAAAAAGTCAAGGACCAAAGATGTCAAAGATAGAAAGTTTGTTTATAAAGAGGAAAAAGGAAATAGAAACCACAAGGGCCGGTATTGACAAGTTTCAAAGATATTTTTACACTACACTCTTCACAATGAAACACAAGGACTGATTGTGTAAATAGGCCAAAGATTCAAATGAAAAGCGGGGCAACTCTTTCTCTATAACCGTTTTCTAACTGATTTTCCCGCCCAAATCGAAACAAACCCAAAACCCTTTCTCTCCTTTTCCCGTTTCCCCCACTTTACCACCTCGTATTTACACCACCTCCACGTCATTTCTATGACGTGGCAACCCCTAATTGGTCCGAACACCTCATGATTTGGATCCAACGGCTTACATCCAAACGATTAAGATCCAAGGGCTAGAAATGAGTCAAGTTTTCATTCTCTCATCATCTCTCTATAAATAGAAGCTCAAGCATTCAGAGTTGGAGTTAATTGTTAGTTAGTTAATTTTCAGTTTTACTTGTAATTTTTCCTTTTTAAGCTTTTGTTCACTATTCATTGTTTTCAATAAAGCTCAAACGTTTAAATTCAGTTGTACTTACTCTTGTATTCTTCATTTCTAAGTAATCAAGCTAGTTGAGTTTTGTTTGTTCTCAAATTTTCATGTCATAAGCCGTTTTTAAGCAATAAGCTTGTAATAAGCTGTTTTTAGCTTATTACATTTTCTTAAGTTCAAAAGTTGTTCAAAACCTGTTAAAAGCTTTCTATACACTGTATTTGTTTACTTTAGTTCAAAGATGTCCATTTAAATTCAGTTTTGATCAATATTGGAAGCATCAAGGATTAATAAGCTCATTTAGCTTATTAAGCTTAAAGCTGTTGGTTTAGAGGCTAAGGTAGCCATTAGGTTTATGTTTTTTAAGCCACTCATTCAACAAGAGTGGCTAAGCTTCTGAGACTACAATTTTAGATTTCATTTCCTATAATTCATTGTAGCATTTATAGCTTAATTCATTAGCTTATTGTATTATTTTTGTGTGTGCTTAATCCTGCTCTATATTGCTTACTTAGTTAAGAGATGCAAATGTTAAAGATAGTTGTAGCTAGAATTCATTATGCTTTCATTTTGTCTTAATTCTGTCATACTAGTATAGGAAGCTAGCTGATAAACTAGCTTATTTTTCTACATAAGCTAGGACTTTTAGAGTTTAGTTAGCTTAAGTAGGTGAGTATAAGAATGAGTAGCTATAAAGTTTTAGCAGTTTAAGCTTTAAAATAGATTTTAGATAAAAAATGGTTTGGATAGTTCCTGGTAAAGAGTGTTTGGGTTAAGGCTTGTTTGACCTCTATAGTCAATATTTTCCTGTCAAACTTTTTACATAGTTTAGGTTTTAAGAGTTTTCAAGTTTTAAACAGCATTTGAAAGTTAGTTTGTGAAATTTCAAAGTTTTGAGCTTAAAATTTCTTTGCCAGCACCAGGGCAGGTTTAGGTGTAATTAGATTTTGTAGTTAAGTGTTTCAAAAGCATTTTAGATGTCAAGCTTGGTTGATGTAGCTTTATATACATGTAATGAGTTAGTTAAAGAGTTTTAAAGTAGAAACTAAGCCTGCATTTAATCCCTTGGCCAATTGCATCAGCAACAACAGTTAATACTGTTGTTGCTATTCAATTTCTAGCTTCTTTTTAAGCATTCATAATTAGGAGATATGGTTTAGAATTAAGCATTGAATGAGTACTCCATTAGCTTTTTAAAAATCAACTTTTAACTTTCATTGATAAGCTGTTGATTAGCTTTTAGGTCTTTTCAAAAGTAGTATAGCAGCACTTTAGAATTCTAGCTTATTTTCTTTTGATTTTCAATTTCTAGTTGTTATTTCAAAAAGCCTTTTATCTAGGGTTCTTTCATAAACATAGTATAGCTTATTTCCCAATTTTCAGCTTCTAAGGATTAGTAATAAGCTTTTTAGCTTATTAGGAAAAGCTTAAATTCATTAATAAGCTGAACCTTTCATTTTTCAATAACAAATTTCTTGTTATTTTTGTTCCATTGTAGCTTATTTCTTTTTAGACATTCCTAGTACACATCTTAGACTTCATATAGCTTCTTTTAGTTTTAACTTTCATTCAGAAATAAGCTAGGAATAAGCTAAAGTCTAGAAAATCAAGTTAAGCCTTAGTTACTGTTTTGCAGAACAAAATGCTTAATTTCTAGCTTATCTAGTGGATTAAAGTAGTTAGTGTCTTTGTTAAAGTTGTAGAGTATAAGCCCAAGTCCAACTTTGTAGTTTTAAGTTTTTGCTTATTTCCATTTTTTAGATAAGCCAAAATAAGCTGAATCGTAGGGTTTGTTTGGTATTTTCTAGATAGTTTAGGGTTACCCGTTTTAACTAAAGTGTAAATTCTAGACAGTTACCTCGCCTACCCTTTTCTTTCTTTCTTTACACTTTCTACCCTGTCTTTCTAGAATAATAAAATTAGTTTTAATATTTTCAAATTTAGTTTTAATAAAATTAGGGTTTATATTTTAATTAGTAAAATTAGGGTTCAATTGCTTTATAAAAATTGGGCATTTTTATTCCTTTAGTTTTCTGCACATTTTAAGTAGTTAAAAACCATTTTTCTTTATTTTTCCAGTTAAATTTGTATTTTCTAGGAATTAAAATAGATTTTAAGTAATTTCTTTTTCTTAAAGAATTCATAGAAAATAGAAAAATAGGTGGAAAAATCTAATTCTTTTTGTGATAATTTTCTTTTTCATTCTAGTATTTTTGAAAAATAAAAATAGAATTTTAGTAATAATTTTTAGAAAAAGTTTATTTTTAGTAATTCATTTTTCTTTAGAAATTCATAAAAAATTCAAAAATAGTTAAAAAATTCTAATTCTTTTTCCTAAAATTTTCTTTTTAAATTTGTGATTTTTAGGTATAAAATTTGTTAAAAGTAGTGCCTTAGATTTTAAATTTCAGTTTTAGCTCACGTTTTTAAGTTTCGTGAATTAAAATTTCGTGCTAGTTAATTGTTTTTAGTTTCTTTAATCGTTTCTATAGTTTAATTGTTCTATTATATTCGTAGTGTAATTCAAAATTCAAAAATCCTTTATTCATTCTTGACTTGAATCCGAATTATTCCCGAATCTCAATTCACGACTTCGTTGGGATACGACCCGAGAAGAAATACTTCCCGGTTAAAAATATACATATTGTGTTTTCTTAAGTGAGATTTTATCCTTTTATTTCTCTTGTTTGAGAAGTAATTTGGAAAGAATTTTCACGGGATTAATACTATATATATATAAATTTGACTAGTGCTCACAAACGCATACCAAATTTTGGCGCCGTTGCCGGGGAAGACGTGAACGATTTTTGAGGATATTCGTTGAAGTAAAGTCGAGAAGATCCTTTCCACCGGGAAAGTTATTTCTAGTATATAAATCAAAAACACAAAAAAAAAATTCAAAAATATAAAAAGTACAAAAATTTTCTTTCTATTATAAATAAAAATAATAAAAAAATAAATCCAAAATATAAAAACATTTCCTTAAAAAAAAAAGAATCAACAATAAAATAATACTTCCAACTGAAGTATTATCATAATATCATCGCAATAAAAGATCAAAACACTCCCATTTTTGATACTCGCTAGGTGAGTGAGATGACCTAGTTGAACAATGTATCATTAATAATTGACATTATAAGTTTCCACATTTTTATTCCACAAATGTGTTTTGGATACATAAATTAACATTTTGAGAGTTACCCAAACATTAAAAGGCTTTGTTTTAAAAAGCTCCCCCTCATAAATTGATCACATAAATGACATTCTGGTATAAATTCTTGAAAATTATTCAAGGAAGGGAGTGCTTGAAACACAATTTAACAAATACCACTTTTTACGGAAAACTACCAACAATTATATTGTAGACAATTTTGAAATTTAAAGTTCTTTTTAAAAAATTGTGTTCAACGATTTTAAAAACATGATAGAAGACTTATCGATTTTAGAGTAAGCGCACTGAAGCGTACACTTCCCTATTACATTCGGGACCGAGTTATGTACT
The DNA here is from genome assembly GCA_026074375.1 of Tanacetum coccineum. Taxonomy (NCBI): domain Eukaryota; kingdom Viridiplantae; phylum Streptophyta; class Magnoliopsida; order Asterales; family Asteraceae; genus Tanacetum; species Tanacetum coccineum. The sequence continues at coordinate 12,666 of BQNB010126171.1, forward strand.
GAAATGTACATAAGTCATAGAGAAAAATTTAGAAATGACATGTTTTGAAAGCATTTGAAACTCTCGCTCGAACTTCATTTACACGCCCGTGTCGATGTTAATCAACATTTCTAGGTACGTAAATGTTATCGATTCCAAGAGACATGTCGAGAATATTCTTTTTGGTATTTTTGAAAATTTTCTGATTTTATATTTTGTTTTTCTAGGTTTTATATTTTTCTAATTTCTTTTTGTTGGTTTTATATTTTTGTATTTTCTTTTTCAAATTTTTTTTATAAATAAAAAATAAAGAGATAATAAAAATATTTACAAATCGAAGTTTCCATTAGATACAGGCAAACTCCTAGATGTTTGATTGTTGATCCTAGGGTTTGGTTTGCTATCATCAGTAGTGGTTTGAATTCTCGCAGAAGTAGGCACACTAGTTGTTGAGTTTCTATCTCTTTTTGTATCTTTTTCTTAGATACATCTAAGCTAGTGGTTTGAACCCATGTTCTTTTGAAACTAATTTGGCATATTTCTTAGAAATATTCAAGATGAGCTAGATGCAATCATTTCTTGTGATTCTGGTTTTGCAAGGCGGATGGATTCTTGTTTTTCTTATGGCAAAATAATGTTGAGTGATGGTTCTTGACAAATTCAATATTCACATTAACTTGGGGATTGGCAAACGTTGTTTTGACATTGAGCCTTCATTTTTAACGCATTCGGATTGTCTAACACTGATTGGTTTTAGTGATCGGTAACACCTGTTTCCCAAGATCTGATGTTTTAGGGGCAAAAAAAAAAAAAAAAAATTATTTTTTTTTAGTATCTACACTATTTCCTTTAACTTCCTTAAGTCATTTTTTAAAGCAACATTGCAAAACCTTTTACTGAATCTGAGCTTTTAATTAGCATTATTAGCAAGCAAAGATGTTGTCTGTTCTGTAGTCTTAGATCTCCTGATTTTAATAGAATCATACAAATCTTTATAATGTTGTTTCAAAGTCTCATTTTCCTTACGTAATTTAGCCACACTATGTTCTAATTCGATGTTCATTGTTACAAGTACATCAAATTTCTTTTCTATTCTTGCTTTCTTAACTTGTTTCATTCAAAATTTGACCATGTGCCTGATTTTAAGATTGGATTTTGATATTTAAGTTCGTGAGCAATGCAATGTGCTTCCATCTTGTAAAAATCTTATTGAATTTGGGCAAACTGTCTCTTGAGCAAAATATTTTCAGACTCGATGTGATTGTTGTGAGTATTAGTTGTATCTGGTTATCAGGTGATATCAAGCAAATGCTTTTAAACTTGACATGTTTCAGGATACTGGTCAACCCTACATTTCAACAATGATTTCAGGTTGCTCAGTTATGTGTTGTCCTATAGCAAAATATTGCATTAGCAGTTAATTTGTACTAGCATTGGCTCTTCGTCATAAATAGAGTGATATCTGCATCATCAGCATTGTATCATTCCCGACCTGCTGTTGTCATCTAACATGCACTGTTGAGTCTGTTCCTATGCTTTTTTGTTACCAAATCAACATCCAATGCTTTACTCGTATCAATCTTTCTCACTTGCGTTTGCATCTGTCTTTTTTCACCCTTCTTTCATGCTGTCTTTGATGATGTGTTCTTTCAGCAAACTGGACTTCTTACGGTACCAGGTGTTGGAGTTAGTGTATTATGAAGTGTTGAACCTCGAGTCTAGTGTATCAACAATGTAGTTGTCTGTCATTTGATGTATAATCCAATGTTAAAACTTTGAATGATCTTGAACTTCTAGAATGGTTGTTGTACCACCAAAAAGCTGTATGTATCTATCTTCTTGGAAATTCATCTTTGTCAAGTGGCTTTTGTTGTTGATCTACGTTGAGTAGCATTGTTCTTTGTGAATGTATCAACATCTTGACCAAAGATTGACATGAATGCCCGTCTGAATCCATGTTCGATGTGAGTGCCTTTTAAGTCATCTTTTGAAAGAACTTGAAGGTGTGAATGAATAGATCGAAAATATGCCATGCATCTTTCTTTTGCTTTTGACATCTTGTATTTGATTGCATGCACATCTTTTGTTTCAGAATTCAAGCTAGTTTCCTTTATAATATGCTGGATATGCAGTTTGAATTACTGTCTTCTTTCTCAGAACAAGTGTTTTGTATGACAAACTAAATCAACTTTCAATGAATCAAACATTTAATGCTGAATTGGATTTGAATGATCTTCTTTGTGTTTGCATCAATTCTTTTGTTTTCAACAATTTGGAGTTCGTTGTGTTGAAGAATAATCATGCATGTATTTCCCGAGAATCCATGTTAAAGATCCATTGCTCGTAAAATGATGAGCATCATTTATCTTGTAATAATTCTGCATACGCGCTTTTAATTCTGAATTGAAAGCATTTTCAAACGTTGTTCTGAGTTTTGTCAAAGTAGTCTTGCAATCAGTCTGAGAAATTATTTCTTTGGTAAGATGATTTTCTAGTAAATCTAAGTCTTGAGAGAATGTTCTCTTGAAGATATGCATGTTACCAAAATCTTGTAAATTTTCTATGAGAAACTTGAGTTGTGACTGAATTGCTCGAGACTGTTTCATGCATTTAAATTCTTGAAAGTTTAGTGTGTCTTCTTGAACTTTAGAAGTAAAACAAGAAGAAACTGTGTCATCTGAAGAACTTTGATGTTTGAGTTTGCATATTGGTATTTGAATTTGACATTATGAATGATGTTGTTGTAAATGGGATATGGATCTTAGTGTATGAAGTGATTGATTGGGGTTTTAAATGATATTTAACGGTTCACGGACAGGATTTTACAGAATCTTTGATTAAAACTGAAGAAGAAAAGATAGTATCTTGTCGGCGGGATTTTTACAAAAATCAAGAAGTAAACCGTTCAATGTATAATAATTTACGTTTCAAGTATGATTAAGTTGATTTTTGGTTTGATTGTAATGTTTGTTTATGTTAATTGATTGTATGTTAAGTCCAAAATGAAGTTTAAGTCATTTGAGGTTTGTTGTCTAAAGAAGGTCAAGGTGTAGCAAGTCTCAACGAAGAATGATTGGCAAATCTCAACGAAGAATGATTGGCAAATCTCAACGAAGAATGATTGGCAAATCTCAACCAAGAATGTTTGACAAATCTCAATGAGCAAAACGCAGGATTTCTAGGCAAAACGCAATGATGAAGGCAAACGCAAGCAGCAACGCAATGATGAAGCAATACGCAAGGCAGCAAAAGCAATAATGATGAAACAAAAACGCCAGCAAGCAAAACGCACTGATGAAGAAAAAAACGTAAGAACAAAACGCAATGATGAAGCAAAACGCAAGCAGCAAAAACGCAATGATGAAGCAAAACGCAAGCAGCAAAACGCAATGATGAAGCAAAACGCAATGTCTTGAGGCAAAACGCAAGAATGAAGCAAAAATGCAGTGTCTTGAGGCAAAACGCAATGAAGGAAGCCAAAACGCAATGTCTTGAGGGCAAAAATGCAACGTATGAAGCTAAGCAATGTCTTGAGGCAAAAGCAACGATATTATAAGCAAAACGTCAGTGTCTTGAGGCAAAACGCAAGAATGAAGCAAAACGCTTTGTAGTGTCATGAGGCAAAACGCAACGAAGAAGCAAACGCAGTGTCTTTGAAGGCAAAACAGCAACGAATGGAAGCAAAACGCATGTCTTGAGGCAAAACGAAACAAAAGAAGCAAAACGCAAGCAAGAAACCCCCTTAGATAGGCAAAACGCATCCAAGAAAAAAAATCTTCAAACTATGTGTTAGATACAAAATGATGTTAAAACACTAGTAATGATCAAGGATTGATCATAAGCCCGAAAGTACAGTCTTTAACACTTTTACCACGACAAAGATCAAAGTTTTATTTTTTTTCTAGCTTTTTTTGAACCAAATAAAACCAACAAAAACTAACGTAATTTCTCCAAAACAACCTAAACACCCTTGGCGAGTGATACCACATTTTTTTTAAAAGTGCTTATTTTTAGCTTAACTAAAAACTTGTAAATTTTTTTTGGCAAATAAAAATATATTAGGGAAGGTGGAAGTCCCAAGTGAGCAGGGACTCGAACTCGGGACCTCAACACCCTCAACCTAATATATCTAACACCACCCTCTACTACACACTCGCCCTTGGGACTTTTCTGTCATCCCTCCCACCATTTAATCTTTTATCACTTTTTTTAGCCTTATTGCTTATAAGCTGTTTTAGCTTATTTAGCAGCTTATTTGATAAGCTGTTATTCCTATTTTAATTTTCTTAGGTCCAGCATAATTCAAGCAACTTTTTGTAATTTTTTTAGATTTTTCATAAATTGTTTAGTATTTTTTATATTTAATTTTTTATTAAAACAATTTTTAAATCATAATAAATAATTTAAAAGTCAAAAAAATATAATTCTTTTTTTAAAAATTTCTTTTATCATTTTGCACATAGGAAAATTAATTTTGCACTAGTAGGGTTATTTTTGTAAAAATTTGATTTTTAAAGAACGGGTTTCGAACCTCGTTCTCGTTCTTAAGTTTAAATCGCTTTTAGCTTTCGTTTTTGGGTTTTCCGTATTCGTTTTTGCTTTTTAATAGTAAAAATTAGAAAACCAATTCCAAAAATCCTTAACCATTCAAATTACGCGATCACAAACGTTCTCGATTTTCAATTTGCACCTCGTCGGGAGAACGACCCGGGTAGATTTTTGAAGGATTTTGTTTTGGATAGAAACGAATCTTTTAAAAGCCTCTCAGAATACTTTACCGTTGATTTAGCCTTATTATTTATATATTTATTATATATTTATATAATTAAAAGGGTTGAGTTTAACTATGATCACTCATACTAAACTATTGCCGTGTCCTCGTGCAATGTCATAAACACACACTTAGAAAACCAAAAATTTCAACCCCCTTAGACTAATTACCTCGAAAAGTAGCTAAGTGTTCATCTAAAGGAGATAAGAAATCACTAGTTTTGAAAAGCTCCCCGTTTTTAACCATTTTTTATAAACATACAAACACTTTATTCTTTTAAAATTTAATTTTAATTTTTTATATTATAACTTTTAAGGATCACGAAACAAGAAACACTAAAAGGATAAATTCATCGTCCTTGATTTTTCACAAAACCCCCCAAACCAAGCTTAAAAAAGAAATCATTGTTTAAATACAAGTTAAGATGCTAACACTACTCAACATGCTAATTAGTGTATCATAAGCTACTTTTCGCTTCCTTATTTTCCTAAAGTCCTCTAAAGGTTTTATTTTTATTATTGGGGACAAATAAATTTATGTCCTTATTCATATAAAGGTAAATCCCGTTTAAAAAACCATATTAGTTTTGAAATCCTTTCCTAAAGAGACATATGGTGAGATAAGGTCCACAATTAAGGTTCTAATTTCGCACGATTTAGGGGTTATCCTTTTTAATTTCATCGAAACAACTCAACTACGAGTCCCAGAACGGAGGCTTTATTAAGATAACCCAAGAGTCAAAATTTGCTTAGTATTATTATAACATTATTAAACCTCGTCCTTAAACAACTGCCACATCGGTATGCGACCGACCATGGTCCAAGAGTCTTATTTTCGACCGTCAAAGGTGATCCTCAAACCCTTTTTGAAGGCTGTAACATCGGTTAGTGGCAGGCAAGAATGCAAAGCAAAATTTTATCATGTCCCTCACGGATTATTATTTCTTACTAGGGGGTCTTTTTTTGAAGACTGTCACATCGTTTTGTGAGCCGCAGAGAGGCAGTAAACTTTTATAGCGCCACACAGTTTTTATTATTATTATTACCTCCACCCTTTAAAAAACGACTACCACATCGGTCGATGAGCCGGCTAGAGGTAGTGGTCTATTTCGGCTTTCGTTTAATTACATAACTATTATTATAATAGCATATTTCAAGTCCTGTGTGTCTTTTACCTACCTAGAACAACGGCAAGCGAGCGTCAGGGTAATCTGTAGCCTATATCCCACAACACGAAAAACCTCAGATGTGTAAACTTACCTTAATTTCACCAGAAGGAATCTCTACAAAGTGATTTAAACTAAGAATCGCAAAAACCTAAAGTAACTTTGTTTATTCAACAATTATATAACGTTTATTAAGCTTGTGGGAGCAAAAAGCCACAATTAACCTCTATGAGCTCTAAAGAGTTCCAACTACTCCATGTTTAGCATCTAACTTATATAAAACTCTATCATTTTTCGTTCTTCGCAAATTTAAAATCTTAATAAAAAGATCCGCAATGCCTTAGTCCAATAAAAAAACAAGCTTAGCATATTTAAAGTCTATCATGGAAGCCCAATTGCAAACTCTTGGCTTTTCAAGCTAAATTCGCGTTTAAAGCTTCTGAATAAAAGACTAGCAAAAGCTAAATTTATCTAATTAAGGTGGCAAGGCTAGAGCGCAACATGCTCGATCAAGTCAATATTTATTCTCTAAAAGGCAAAACTACGTGTCAAAACACTTATTCTATTTTTGAATTTTTTTAGCCATATTTTTGCTATTTTTTGTGGAAAAACGGGGTTACGTGAAGACAAGGCAAATGCAAGTAAGATCGAATCGAAAGATCCCCCCATACTAGAACTACACATTGTCCTCAATGTGAGACTGTCACCCACCCATAACTAATTCAAAGGCATAATCCAAATATTAAGGGGTCTCTACGCAAATCTAAAGCCGTTTATTAATTATGCTAATAGATAAATGTTAATCAATAAGATCTAGGATATCGGATTCCCATATATAAGCATGCGAAGGATTGAAGATCGAGTGAACGATGGACAAAACCACGAGCACAAAAGTCTTTAAAATCCGGGCAATCCTGGACATAAAACAAAAAACACGAAACACGAGAAAGGAAGAGGCGAGCCTCCTCACATCACACTTATTAATAAACATTAATATATTACTACTAAGGATAAGCATGGGTTGCCACCCACGAAGCGCTTGTTTTTGTTAACCAAGTCACGAG
>BQNB010126172.1:0-19644 GCA_026074375.1 Tanacetum coccineum
ATCAATCTGGTTCTGTTTTTCATAACAACATAAAAAAACACATTCTCGATTCTAAATCTGAGTTTTATCCGATTTGAGATTTCGATAGAACCATCGAAATACTTCAATATAAAAGTGTTTACACGACTCTCAGATTTCTGTGATCATAAATTCATAACAAAAACCATAACAATCCACCAGTAACATTAACCTTTTAATTTTTTCACAACGATCAACACTAACCTTTATGCCAATCAAAATCCATTAATTCATTCTTTAATTACAACAAATTTTTGTTTTTACGGATCAATCAAACAGTCGACGTCCATAGAACCAAACACATGGTATAATCAAACCATCCAACGATCTCGCCTTACACTCTTCATGATCAGACACTCAGTGTGGTTGCGTTTTGAATGCCGGTATGGATACGTGATGGTGGTTTTGAGACCGCGATTCAGGCCATAAACAAAGGCATGTACGTGCTTGCTTTCATGTAATAATCCAGCTTCAACCAATGACGCGGGTGAAAGCTACAACTCGTCATGAACTCGAGTAACCATCCGTTTCGTTGTTGAGGCCATTTCCGCAAACCGTATATAGTCTCCTTCTGACTTTTGCTCCTCAACCTTTAAAGTCTCGTCTAGTGGCGGGCTTTGTGAAGAGGAGGTTGCCATAGATTTGTCATTGAGTCATTCTCACAAGTTAAGACGTTAAAATTAAAACAATCAAAAAAAAAAAATCACGAAACAATAGACTCTTAAAATCACAAAATGAACTCAAAATGGTGCAGTTAACCTTTAATTTCGTGAGTGTATGCTGTTATGTTGCAATAGAAAGGAAGACAACTTTAATACTCCGTATTATATTACATTAATTAAAAATTGACATAGTTCGCTAATCCTTTTTCCCCACATACAGCTCACAATTTTATTATATCATACACACTTTCGCGAATCACTGGCATTCAGCTTTTTGTACAAATGAAATTGTATCAATTCATTTTGACGTGGCGTATTATTTTCTGTTTATCAGTTTCTTTTAATTTGCCACTACTCACTTTAGAGTTGTTTTTAACAAGTTTGATTTGGAGTTAAAGTTAAAGGACTACTCTTTTAGAATCATAGAAGTTAGATCTAATAGAACCAAATTAACCATATCTAAATGTTCATATCTTTAATCATGAAACCAATAGTATATTGGTAGATTTATCACCAATGGCACCGAGTAAAGCTAGATTTTTTTTTCAACTATGCTAATTTAACTTTGCTCATGGCTAATTTAATATTTCAGGAAGTCTTCACCTGAGTTAATGACATGTCTGCTGTTTTAAAGCAGCTGTGAAAAGGAACATCTTAAGGCTCTTCAGGTATAATGTCATACGACCTATTTAGTACAATATGTTGATCGGGCGTGTGTCGCTTAGTCGCTTACTGTTTAATCAAGCTTGTGGCTACAAAAATGTAGAAATATAACTTTTTTGTATTGTTGGCAGGCTTTACTTTCATGTCCAACGAGCTCTATCAGTAGTGAGAAACCTACTCATGACAGTGTATCGTGTAATTCTGTACAACGTGCCAAAGTGCTTATGACTACAAAGGGCAGCTTATGATCTCAAGATTCTCAGGGTCTTGATCATAGTGTATTACTCTTCTCTTACAAATGAAAAATAATATCCTGTAGAAAGTTATAATTACTCTTCGCTTATAAGTCTGTTTGAGTAATTTGACACTCACTACAAGAAAAGGGGCATTTAGTGACACAACTTTTAATGACACATAAAAAAAAGTGTTAGTGAAAGTATATGTTTACTTACACTTTTCAAAAAAGTGTAAGCAAAAGTCTAGTTTTGTCCACACTTTCTAAAAAGTGTAAGCAAAGGTCTAACTTTTACTGACACTTTCTAAAAAGTGTAAGCAAAAGTCTAGCTTTTACCCACACTTCACATAAAATGTAAGTAAATTTCTATTTTTGCTCACGCTCTTAAAAAAGTGTGAGCAAAAGTCTAATTTATACACACACTTTATAAAGAGCGTGAGCAAAAGTGTAGTTTTACACACACTTTTTGAAAAGTGTAAGTAATAGTCTTACTTTTACCACACATCTTAAAGAGTGTGAGTGAAAGTTTAATTTGTATCTAGGGCTAATCGCGGTCCAAAAACTGATTTGGTCAAAAATACCGAACCCAGGACCGGACCGGACGAAAACCGATTTGGTCTAAACCACGGAACCGAGGACCGGACCGAAATGTTCGCTCCGTGTCCGGGTCGGTCCGGTCCAGCTTGGTTCCTCGCTTCGGTCGGGTCCAACAAAGCATAAAACCGAACCGGATTAGACCGGACCGAAGACAGAATATGAGTAAAAGTATGGCGGAGCGGACCAAAATATGTTCAATCTGGTCCGATTCAGTCCGGTTTCTCAGTCCGGTCCACGATCTATTATGCGGAGTCCTGCTTGCTGAAAAATGTATATACAAGGCTCGTTTTTTACAAGGTCATTATAATTTTTTACTAATTTTTTTTACACAATATTTGTGCAAAAACTTTACTAAGGGAGAATTTTGTAAAAACTTTACCACAGTAATAAATTTTATTTATTTATGTAAACTATCCACTCCTCCCATATAAACACTTTCCCCCTTTTCATTGTTTCACCCCCATTTTCCCCAAATTCGATCGTCACAGTCATACACACTCACGGCAATGAAAATCAACAAGATGTCAATCAAAGCTCACTGCAGATTAAATCGAAGCTCACTAGTCACTACAGATCGTTACACAATTCGGTAGATTTATTTATTTTTTTGTTTATTTTGCGATATTGTGATGTTGTAATGATTGAAGCATAAGTCTTGATATGAAACTACATGAAATGCATTTAATTCAATCTTCAAGTATAAGTTAGGTTTGTAAGTTGTTGATGTTTACAATCTTTGTTATAACATGCATTCAATTCAATTTTCTAACAATTTGATACCAGTGTTGAGTTTTAATATTTTGTACAATGAAATAGGATTCACAGTATGTGTTTGATAAAATGCCAGTGATACTTATGCCAAACATATCCAAGTGTTTGATAGAATGTCTAATAGAATTGTACATCTGCATACCAAGTGTTTGATAAAATGCCTGGGAGAAATAAGACAAAGTTGTACATTGTATACTAAGTGTTCGATAAAATGTCTACAAAAACTAATAAGAAGTAACATGGATCTCATGATATGTAGAGAATAAATGAGTTGTACTAGTGACTGTGATCGAATGAAAAAAACATTGGTAGGTTTTTAACAACGATTTAGTCTTTGTTACACGATTTATGTGAGGATATATGCGTTTAATAACCTACGTGTTTGTTAGCTCTTAGTACACGGTTTTGATTCATGATATTGCAACAGAAGAACGTTGAAACACCTTTTATTTTGTTTTTAACTTTGAAGTGTATAACTTTAGAGGTTCATTCCTTCCCATTTAATTCACACGTGAGAATGGCCGTAAGGATAAATAAATAGTAGTCTTCTGAATGCGGCATGATTTGTGTAATTTCATCCCATTGGTGTTGTTTCCGCAATCAGTCCATTACCCTGTGGAAATTGTCACAAGAATGGGTTTATAAATTAATTAACATGTAAATGCTCCACTTGTGTGAGGAGGGGTATGACTTATATTAGGAGAGCCTTTGCTATGTTATTACCTTTCTGCCTTTGTTGCTTGTATATAATATAATTGAATTTATAGGTTAGTCCTTATCTACCTATAAAGTTTCATTTATTTTCACAAAAAAGTTACTCATAGTTACTTAATCATATGAATACTTTTCCTGCGGGTTTCTCGTGAGTCCATTACTCAAGGTGTTCAAGCTCAAAGTGAGTACTTTCCCCCTCGGTTATACGAATTAGAGTAACCATGTAGGAGAAGATGAAGGCTCAGCGACAACTAGAGCACATAGTCGTGCATGGGAGCCAGGGGAGAAGATAGTAAATGGTTGAGCCCGGTGTGAGAAAGTAACCAAGGTGCATACAAATGCCTGAAAGTCATCTGATCTAGGTATGTTCACGTTTCCGTGTTCTTTATTTACCTTCCTCGCTCTGTTAATTGTTAAAATGTGTATTGTTTACATGTATAATAGATTAATCAAGGCTTATACTTTCTTAGTAAGCAATTCGTTACCTGAGATACAGTGACAAAAGAAGAAATGATAAATGACTATTGTCCAATATTGGACAGCCCAGAGATCCAAACATCATAAGACGAACACCTCATTATTATTTGTAGGGAAATTGGCGGACAACCAGAAATTTTGAAATTCAAAATTCTGTTTACTCTTTTATTCGTCAAATTCAGGATCTTTGGTTATGAAATGTGTTTTTATTGGTATAAGATATTGGATTTTTATATTTGTAGTTTGAAATTCAAGTCAGGAAGATTTATTGTGTAAACAGGGCGGCTCCCGTGCTTCCTATCTCTATCGAGGACGCTGCTAGAAGTGAAGCTGAAATTGAGAGTGCTTTGGAGGTATGATTAGGTTTACACGCAATTTTGTATAGTTTTTAGCTTTGCTAGATTTTGTCGTTCTACATTGATGGGATATCATAATACTTCATTTCTTTTTGGATAAAATTATTTGGTTTAATTATGAATGTGATTATGCAGCTTGGAGAACAACTTGTTCGAGTTAATCAGGACACCCGGTTGAACTACAGGGTTTTGGACATTCGAACACCAGCAAATCAGGGGATTTTTTCGCTCGAGTCCGACGTGTTACGTGTACGACATCTTGTTTACTTTGTATCTGTGTTTGCGTTGTTTAGTGTTACTTTAGTACTCCACTACTAACATTTAGGCACTTCGAACTTTATCGAAATATTTAGAGGTAACAACTCTGACCCGTTTACTCAGAAACGGGTTGGTCAAAGTCCTCCATATTGTGTTGCGAATGCATACAACTTTCTAAATTGCCATGAAAATTAGTATTGCAACGATATGTATTTTCTAATTACATAAAACTTGTTTTGCATCAATCTGACCCGACCTGTACAAAAAAATTATCGTTTTTGACACCATCAATTCTTGTCTTAAGTTTAACTAAGAAAGTTCAATATGAATTTTCTGCTTTGTTTAGCGTTTTTGTAGAGTTTGCTTTCTCGAGATTGGCACGCCAAAAATTAACTATAGGAATAGTAAAGGTGGGCTGTCGTGCTTAGACTTGAATACAAAAGACAACCGGTGTGCCTTTCGCAGTCACCCTAGCTTCACAAGCAGATGGCTATCTGTGGTGATTTTCAACGTGTTTTCGTTGTTGGTCCGGTCTTTAGAGCTGAAGACTCGTATACGCACAGGCATTTGTGTGAATTTACAGGTCTTGATGTGGAGATGGAGATTAAAGGGCTTTACTCTGAGGTACTGACAGCTTATAATATGAAAATTCAAACATAGAAACATTCTAATGAGTGGGTTCGTGTAGGTGATGGATCGTGGACAGCCTTTTTGTTGACATGTTTAACAAAATTAATAAGGAATGTGGAGAAGCTATTAGGAAACAGTACCCCTTCAAGGATTTGAAGGTGACTAAATCTCGTCTTCTCATTTTACGCAATAAAACATAAATTGTTCTTGACTACTATTATTATTGATGCTTAACCAGTTTATGCCACTGTAATTGATCCTAAGCATGCCCACACTCTTGTCAGGTATATGCATAGTTAATTGTTCTTGACTACTATTATTGATGCTTAACCAGTTTTTGGGATTGAAACTGTTTGCTGTTCAGGAAGTTAAATGAGATTTTGCCGCTAGAAAGTCTACGTCATGCCAAGCGGGTGCAAAAGTAACACGCTGATGGAGGTTTGTTCCTATTCTCTAACAAAAAGGATCTACTTGGCATATATAATGTTTGCTATGGATACAGTCACTTCGGTTACAGAATGGAAGTAAATATAGAGTGTATAAACACACCTTATAATAAATTTTGCAACTTTGGCTCCAAAAAGAAATCAAAACGTGAATCAACGATGATAATTATTACCTAATAAAGGTAAGATAAAAATAAAAACCAAAAATTCGGAACTTGCAGCCCTCAATAAAGGTTTTGGGCATTACAGTTGGGCCAATACACGTTAGACGGTTTGTCATAACGGTCGACTCGTCAAGACCTTTCTATGGACTGCTCTACACAATGAGATTTAATGATTCCTGGATTTATATTTAATTATGTGGTTAAATTGTTACCCCAGGATAGTAGCGGGATGTTATCACTTCTCAGCACACTTGAACAGTGTCTAAAATCTTGAAAGAAACATGCTCTTCATGCAACCAGTGTCACAAATGTATGTGTGGGATTGCTTTCAGGATTAAAGGTGCTAATTCTCTCTTTTGGTTTCTTAACACTGTATATAGCTGAATTAATTTAAACTTATCTAATATGGGTTCATTATTCTATATTTTAGGCCATTTGTATGTTACGATCACAACCATTAGAAATAGAGATATTGAATGCAAGGGTATCTTTCAGGTTTATTATGTTGTTCATATTACATCCTACTTTCTATTTTATCTCATGATAGTTCTTGAATGGTTAAAGTTTTATAATGTATTGATGATAGAGTATTCTTGCTGAGGGTGGTATTTGTGAATCACAACGTAGAGCGTCATCAGACGGGCTTGGGTTACTAGCTCCCCTTGGAAATGATTTGTTTACAGTCAGGCTGGCAAGTATTTTACACTCTTTTTTAGTTTTATCCTGTAAAGTTTTAAATGTTTTTTTACACGTTAAAATCTCTGTTGCGTTAAAATCTCTGTTGCTTTAAAATCTCAGTGTGCTGACTTCCTTTCCTCCTGTACGACATCTTGTTTACTTTGTATCTGTGTTTGCGTTGTTTAGTGTTACTTTAGTACTCCACTACTAACATTTAGGCACTTCGAACTTTATCGAAATATTTAGAGGTAACAACTCTGACCCGTTTACTCAGAAACGGGTTGGTCAAAGTCCTCCATATTGTGTTGCGAATGCATACAACTTTCTAAATTGCCTATGAAAATTAGTATTGTAACGATATGTATTTTCTAATTACATGAAACTTGTTTTGCATTAATCTGACCCAACATGTACAAAAATTACCGTTTTTGACACGAACAATTCTTATCTTAAGTTATAACTAAAGAAAGTTCCATATGATTTTCTGCAGTTGTTTAGGCAGTTTTTGTGGAAGTTTGGTTTTCGCGAGATCTGCACGCCAAAATTAACTGCTGGCACTAGTGAAGGTGGGGCTGCCGTGCTTAGACTTGAATACAAAAGACAACCGGCGTGCCTTGCGCAGTCGCCCTAGCTTCACAAGCAGATGGCTATCTGTGGTGATTTTCAACGTGTTTCTTGTTTGTGGTTAGGCAAAATACTTGGTCTATACCGATATATTGTTGAAATAATAAATATGTTTGAATCTCAGTTTTTTTGTTATTAATTATTAGTTTTTTATGTGTTAATTTTTCTTTTGAATAATTATGGCATAAATACATTTGAACAGAATTTTTATAGCAGGCTACTAGTGACACCTATAGTGACACATGTATGTGTCAGAAATAGTCTCAACCTATCCTGACACTATTAAGTGTCAGTAAAGGGTGTCACTATATACTTTTACCACCTGGACTTTTATTGACACTTTTTGTAAGTGAAGGTGAAAAAAATGTAATTAGTGACATTTTTTTGACATTTTCTAATACTTTTTGTGTGTCATTAAAAGATTTTTTTCTTGTAGTGTAAGTAACATCTTGACAAAATGTAATTTTAAGATCATCATCACGAGTTCACGACACATAATAAAGAACAAAATAATCGATGTGAAGCGAGAATCATTGAATTGTAAAAGCTCGTAATGAGCTGAGCCTTAACAATTTTGGGCCCATTTGTTAAACGAGCTAGCTCGAGCCCGAGATTTATATACAAAGTCTGTTTAGGTTCGCAAGCCTAAACGAGCTCACACATATACGCATATGATCGTAAATGTTAAACTAGCTTGAGTCCGAGCTTCCTTCCTAAACGAGCTCACCCTAACACACTTTTAATATTTAGACTAACAATTTAAGAGAATATACAACAAGTTTATTAACGAGCTGAGTTTGAGCCTCATGAACAACTGTCGACCCGAGCTCAAGCTTGAGCTTTCCCAAACCTAAACGAGCTGACCTTGAGCCTGATTGAGCTCATGCTCGAGTCGGCCCGTTTACGTTCCTAGTTTTCCAACACAAAAATAATTACAATTATCCAAGGAATTATGTGGTTAAATTGTTACCCCAGGATAGTAGCGGGATGTTATCACTTCTCAGCACACTTGAACAGTGTCTAAAATCTTGAAAGAAACATGCTCTTCATGCAACCAGTGTCACAAATGTATGTGTGGGATTGCTTTCTGGATTAAAGGTGCTAATTCTCTCTTTTGGTTTCTTAACACTGTATATAGCTGAATCAATTTAAACTTATCTAATATGGGTTCATTATTCTATATTTTAGGCCATTTGTACGTTACGATCACAACCATTAGAAATGGAGATATTGAATGCAAGGGTATCTTTCAGGTTTATTATGTTGTTCATATTACATCCTACTTTCTATTTTATCTCATGATAGTTCTTGAATGGTTAAAGTTTTATAATGTATTGATGATAGAGTATTCTTGCTGAGGGTGGTATTTGTGAATCACAACGTAGAGCGTCATCAGACGGGCTTGGGTTACTAGCTCCCCTTGGAAATGATTTGTTTACAGTCAGGCTGGCAAGTATTTTACACTCTTTTTTAGTTTTATCCTGTAAAGTTTTAAATGTTTTTTTACACGTTAAAATCTCTGTTGCGTTAAAATCTCTGTTGCTTTAAAATCTCAGTGTGCTGACTTCCTTTCCTCCATGCTCTGTGTGTGTGTCATGTTTCTGATCCGTGTATTCTTTTATTCTGATCAGACTAATAGGATAAAATTTGATTTCCATATTACAGAGTGCTTATGGGTATATTGCTATAACCATAGATCTTTCATTACTGTAGGCGTATTCTCAGAGCGTGCAACTTGAGCAAACGACATCAGGTGAGGATAAAACTTTGTAGTGATTTCAGTTATGATATTTGCTTCATTTTCGTTGCAGAATCGTAAAATAGACTAAAAAGGAAGCGAGTAATGTTGAGCACATGTAAGTATGTGTTAATTAGAGCCATCTTTTCCCAAGTTTCAAACGAGTAATGTTGCTAATAATCGAATTTTATTAATTTAGGTTGGCTGCTGGTATGTATTGGGGGGAGGCAGAGGGGGCGGTGGGTGGTGATTTAAAGTCTGTTCGTTATATGGGTTGGTTGCTCATCTATTTTTTAGCTCAGTTATATTTAGCTTGGATTGGGATATCATGTAATCGCATTCATACTGAGGAAAGGATGTTCGTTTTTAGTTTGGTGGTTAGGGCAAAAATACATGGTCCTATACATATGATTTGTTGAAATAATAAATATTTTTGAATCACAATTTTTTTGTTATTAATTATTAGTTTTTTATGTGTTAATTTTGAATAATTATGACATAAATACATTTGAACAACATTTTTATAGCAGGCTATAGTGACACCTATAGTGACACATGTATGTGTCAGAAATAGTCTCAACCTATCCTGACACTATTAAGTGTCAGTAAAGGGTGTCACTATATACTTTTACCACCTGGACTTTTATTGACACTTTTTATAAGTGAAGGTGAAAAAAAAATGTAATTAGTGACACTTTTTTTGACATTTTCTGACACTTTTTGTGTGTCATTAAAAGACTTTTTTCTTGTAGTGTCATGAGAATTGGACATTTAAAAAGAATGGTGAGTAAATACCTAAACTAACCTTACTACAGGATTATCAAATGTTAAAATGTTATATTTTATACCCTTTTTATCCCAAAACACTTTCTATTTGAACCACCGATGATGAGTAGCTCACCATTGAGGCTTCATTTTGCATAAACTCACACGTGAGTTTTTGGGGTTGAAGTGGGAACTCATGGGTCACTTTGAAACTCACCGAGTGAGTTATACTCCACTCCTTCCAGCCGTATACCAGTCCCAACAATTTTATATATTTTGTTTCACGGTAATCTATTTACATTTCTCTTTTGTGTTAAAATCAATTAAGCATATTGACGGTAGAGGAAAATGCACACCTTTATGTTACAAACTGAAGACGATCTTTTTGGATATGCAGACACATAAAATTGATCAGGTTAAAAACTATTTTCTCAAATGTTTTGGATGTAGCCATATTTTGAGGAGCTATGTTTCAATATTCGTTTAATTTGAAGCACAATGGTATGCAGACTTTCCAGTTCTAATCAATCTTGTGTCCAACTTATTTATTTATATTGTTTTGAATACATGTGTTTTATTTGATGTCATGTATCCTTGAAAAAAATAACAAGTCTTCAGGTAGAAATTATGTAGCACTTAAAATACACACATGTTCAGGTAGAAATTATGTAGCACTTGAAATGGTAACTAGAAAGAATGTTTAAAACGAGTTCAATGATAAAGAAGTCATCTGAAAAGAACATAGTTATTATTTACTTAGTTGCATAACAAAAAGCAAAATAATTACATTTTTTGCAAAAATTGACCACAGTGGGAGTCGAACCCACGACCTTCTGATCCGAAGTCAGACGCGCTAATCCACTGCGCTATGCGGTCTATATGTTTACGCTCTAACATACGATCTATACATCTATTTACGCACTCAAGTATATACAATCAATTTTCTCATTCTCAATGATGATAGAAATCGAATCATGATCAGAACCCGACCCGACCCGATTGACCCGAACCCGACCCGATTCACACCCCTAGTTGCAATGACATCAAATACTAGACTGTTGCATAATTTTTTTGGTTAGGCCTGCACTTGTGTAAAGAGTTAAGAATCTAATAAATTTCTAAATAATTGTAAGGTAAACTACTACTATAGTCATTCGATTAACCTTTCATTTAGGAGGCGATGGTGTATTAATAGGTGATGAATTCATTTCACCGAGCCATCAAAGCATTTGGATTTTCGGTAAATTCAATACACGAATGCATACTAAATAGCTATCACGATTAGATTGTGAGACCTTTTAAGGAGACCATCATCGCTTCCCGTTATGTGTAGGATAGGTATAATCTAGACCCGCAATCATATTAGAGGATAAACAGGGCCGTCTTTAAATTTTTGAAATTTTTGAAGGCCCTGAACGAAATTACATGATGAGGCCTTTCGAAAAAGAATGTTATATATAAAGTGTCACCGTTTATAACATATATTGCATATATTCGTTATCGGGGCGATTTTGAGGCCCTTAAAACTTTTGAGGCCTGTGCGGGTCGCGTACCCTTGCACACCCTCAAAGGACGGGCCTTGAGGTAAATATGCTCTAAGGATATGCTTGTGCTCACGCATATTAGAAGATAGGTTTAACCTAAACCCACAATCAAAGTTATAAATAGCGCGAAACGTAACGTGGCGGCATTACCAAGCCTCACACCTTAGCGGTCAAGGTGAAGTCTTTGCGTTTTTAAAGCGTGGCTTAAGTCGGCACAATATATGAAAATATTTATATATTTATATCATATTTCATATTTCATATATATCGAGTTAACAAAAAGCGTTGTACATAATGAATAAAGTTAAGAAACTATCATTACTGTTATTATTCTTCACTTAAAAAAAATAAAAAAAATTATCGGAGTTGAATCACAAAAACCCGCCACGCCTCACGCTTTAGCGCGTCCTTTCACGCCTCATCTCACGCTTAGAGCCGACGCCTTGATCTATTTTGTAACGTGAAGGTCACGCCTTACGCCTTAGCGCCGCCATGACGCGCCTTTTAAACCCTGCCCACAATCATATCATTGGATAAATATGCTCCAAGCTTGATTATGGGTCATTAGAGTTTCATTATGCATATGTAGTATACCATTATATATACTTGATTAATTACACCGTTGGTCCCTAAACTTAACCAAATTCTTTGGTTTAGTTTCAAAATCAATGAAATTGCACTATTAATCCCCAACATCTTTATTTTGCTTCGTCGGGGGATAAAGAACTAACGTATTTGAACATAGACTAATAAACAAAATTTAAAAAAATGCACAATATTATTTTTTTATTAAGTGTTGTTTGTAATAAAGTTAAAAAATACACATTACACAAACATAAACAAATAAACTAACGTTAACGAACACATAATTCGACGCTCACGAACATAATGAACGGACAAGACTTTTGTTCATGTTTTCGCAAACCAATGTTCATATTCGTTTATTTAATAAAGGGTATACTACAAAAAAAATGTCCATGTGGTTTCCGATTCCACTCAAACTTTTTGTTTTTTTGCAAATGCTGTCATTGTACTTACGTTTTTTTGCACTCCATGCCATTTTCACTAACGAGCATCAGATTTTCTCGTTAAGTCTCACGTGCGTTACACTGTGAGGGTAGTCTTATATTGTTCTTAAAGGATGAAATTTGCAACAAATCTTTTGTGTTATATTAACTCAACATATGCCATTTGGATTTAACTTGCTTGTTCTTCCACTTCCACCTCTACAAAAATCACCATCACCATCAACATTTTCACAACAACAACCTAAAGCTGTCATTACCTTCTACCACTACGGCATATGTTGTTTGCACACACTTATTTTCTATATAAACACTAAAAACTCCCTTCAGCTTACATTAATTAAACTTACCAATTAAACAACTTTTTATATTTATATAAACGCACAACTTCTCCTCAACAATTTCCATCATGAATCTCATGTTATTACCGACATTTTCAATATTTTCTCAGTCGAAAAATCGACAATATCATATTTTCTTCGATCGTTCACGAGCAATATGAATGTTGTTTTTATGTTGACCGCGTTCGTAATGCTTCCACATCCAGTGTATCGCCATCCTACTTATTACCAATATCCACACACATATCATCACCATCGTATAGGGCGTTTGACGCTGATAGTTGAAGTGTATATAAAGGATTATGTTCAATTAAAGAAAAGAATATGTCTAACTTGTTTATCGAAACGGATTGTGAAACTACTATAAGGCTTGGATGGAAAGAATCCGATAAAGACCATCCACTTAAGTCAGTTATGGGCGATATTAACAAGATGATGAAATAGGAGAAGTATGTCATGTTACATACAAGACGAGACGGTAACCAATGCGCAGATCATATGGCGAGATTAGGTGGAACACGGTCTAAAGAATACACTGTATTTGAAGAACCACCGATGACACTAAAACCGTAACTATTACGGGATATTGATGCCGCTCATGAGTTTGAAAGAGATAATCACGATTCCTAGCAAAAAGAAGTACGAACTGATGTTCATTTTTTTATATTGAAACTGTATTTGTAACGAGACACTATGATATCTGATAAACTAGAAATCTAATAAGAAATGAAGCTTATCAAGATCAAACTTAGGAATTTATACAGATTAAGAAGATGAACTCGAAGGAATGATCAAAAGGATTGGTTATGGAATTATGAATTGTATTTGTTACAATTGAGAAAGAAAAATGAGTTACAAATCATGGATGATTAAAATGTAAAGGAAAACAATTTATAAAGTAAATAAAAGAATAACAACTTTTCTCGCCAAAAGTTGTTATTTAAAATTCTGTTATTTAGGACACGTGTGAGATTCTAGTTCAAGTTCGGATCATTCCATGCCCCTTTAAACAATTGTGATGAGACTTACAATTGTGCTCATTGACTTTGTTCTTCCAGCTCAACAAACTCATGAAATCTTTACTCACATCATCATAGAGTTCCCAAGTAACTCCATCTTCATCACTGTTTTTATTGAGCTTGCCCAACTTCCTATCCAGTATTGTCATAGGTTGCACAACCAACAATTCATCTTTCCTAATCTATGGTAGAATTCCTATTTTCTACAATGGTCCTTTTTATTTCTTTAACTAAGATACATGGAATACTAGGTGGATGAGACTATCATTTGGTAACTAAAACTTGTAGGCTACATGTCCCACTTTGGCACACATAAAAATGGTCCATAGTACTTAGCTGATAGCTTGTGATAAGGATTCTGTCTCACTGAAAAACTGTGTTTGTTTGCGGAAAACTTTAAAGTACATCCAATCCCCATAGTCTATTAAAGCTTCTATCTGTCTTGTTGTGCTCTGCTGTTTTTCATCTATCTTGTTCTCTTTTTAGATGAAAACTTTAGCTTATCAATCACTTGTTCACTTGTCAACAGAGGTCTATCTCACATGGTTTACCATACACTTTCCTCAGCTAAGTAAGGCAAAATGAATAGGGGGTGTTTGGGGAGTTACACCACTCATATGGTAAAGTATTAATAAAAGTGTAAAAATTTGTATTGTACCAATACTCAGCTAATGCTAATCACTTAGTCCACTCTTTAGGTCTTTCACCTGTCATACACCTCAAAAACCACTCTAAAACATCTGTTTGGCCAGTAGAGTGTGGGTGGTATGTAGTTGACATCTGCAACTTGATCTTTAACATCTTGAACAAAGCTTTCTAGAACTGACTCAAAAACACGATATCCCTATCACTTACAATTGTCTCAGGCAACCCATGAGGCTTATACATATTTCCATATAAAGCTTGGAGCAACTTGACTAGACAGTTAAAAGGGTGGTTCAAGGTAGAAGTGAGCATACTTTACTTACGTGTCCACCGCCACAAGCACATGCTGAATTCCTTGTGAGCTTGAATTCTTCCACAATGTCCATAGAAATATCACTTCTAATTTATTAGTTTATGGGTAAAGGCTACAATAAAACCGGATAGGCACTTAAGTATGGTTTTATCTTGCGATTGTCACATTCCCCTTACCTATTATTTCACCGTCCTTCTTATTTTCTTCCAATAGACCATAGCAGATAAATTCTTTATAGTTACTTGCACCCTCGAATGACCACCCACTAGTTCAACATGGAAATGCTCAAAGATTTGCCTTCTCAACTCTGCATCATTCCTCACTACCGGCTTACCTTTTCTCCCTAGTGACTCATTGGCGCACGCATTACTTCCATGCAACATTAACATCAGCTTACAACTTCTTAATTGTAGTTTCTAACTTAGGATCTGCAACCCAACTTTCCTTGATTTTGTCAAACAGAACATTGGTTATATGTTGGTAGCATTATAGCTAACTCAGCTTGATTGTACACACCCTTGTAAAGGAGCGATCAAACAACAATTTTTTACTCCTTTTCTTGTAATAAATCTCATAATCATATACCAATAGCTTTGGAAGCCATTTCATTTGAAAAGGAGTTGTCAATCTTTGATTCAACAAATACCTCAAACTGAAGTGGCCAGTCTTGATCTTGAAATGCCAATCTAATAGATACCCCTTTCATCTTTCTAAGGCTAGAATTACAACAAAAAATTCCTTCTTATAGGTAGACAAAAAGCTGATGTTTCCACCTAGACAAAGCTTACTCAAATAAAACTCCAATGAGGGTGAACACCTTTGTTTGCAAACTGCCACCCTTACCCAGTCCTTACAAGTGATGTGTCGTTGTGTGATGTTAAATTATGATTTAAGTTTTAAATTTATATTTTTCTGACTTAACCAAAAACAACACTTTAATGGGCAGTGTACCCGGTCGGTGGGAGTTTCGTGGTAAGTAGGGTGTCGACCACTAAGAGTGAGAAGCACTTTCAATTTATTAATACTTTGGTTTTTCTAATCTAAGTTAGTCTAATCTATTATACAAAGGTAATGATTTAGCCAAAGGTTAAATAACCGTGTTATCGGACTGATACTAAAAACTGAATGATTACAAGAGTATAAGAAATTACACGTTGTCTCCTATGGAATTAATCGCGTTGCTCGACCTCCTCTGCTCTTTTTCTCCTCTGAAATCGACTTTTATGGTTTAGTATCGAGAATGTGATTTAGCACATTTAAAACTCGTTTTTAAGTTTTCTATTTATAGGGTCTGGAGTGGGTTTGATACGACGTACCCAAAGTGTTGGATACGGCGTATTGGGCGTTTCTTAGAGTAGGGACCACGTTTGATATCTTCCAGAATATTTTATTTCCATATAGCTTGAATACGGTGTATTGCCTTCTTCTGGATACGGCGTATTGGATTGGATCTTGTTTCCTTCGTGGTCTTTGGTGAGTGTAGGCACAAATACGCTGTATCTTCCTTGATGGATACGGCATATTGGTTGTCAGAACAGTAATCTTCAAAATATCTTCGTTTAAGCTCCAGAATGCGTGCCTTTTAGTTAACTTTCACCAAGTACTCCATAATTACTGCAATTCTCAAATATAAATTTATGTAACAATTCTTTGCAATAATTATACAAAATGGGTTAATTACATGGGATAAACGATTCTATAAAATAGACGTTATTTGATGTCATTAAATATCCCCCCACTTGAATCCTACTTGTCCTCAAGTAGCCTTTAAAAGTTTATAAAAATGTATCCCTAATAATTTTTCCTTTTAAGCATTTATTTGATCTATTACAAGTACCCAACCAAACACCTCACAAAATAGGAAGATGAAAACACTCAAATCACTCAACTAATCTATGTGGTAACATGTAACTAATTCGCTCAATTGCTCGGTCGTGACAAGTATTCTACCATAGGCTTGGCAAGGGATACACATCTCCACCACTAGAGCTAAGAGTAACAAGTTTATAAAAGGTAAAATGAGTTTTTCAAATTATAAGGATTAAGGTTGATCATTTCTACAATCTTTCACCAAAGTACCACACCAACTAAGGAGCTGAATGCACCATACATGCCGTAACGACGCATAGACATGTGTGTTCGATACATCCTCAATTCGAGTTTAACAAGGTATGTTTGGTCGCAAGGAAATGATATAGGGTAGGGATCTTCTAACTTTCACCAATAGTAATAAACCAACAAGGCAGCTGAGACATGCATACATGGCCGTAATGACGGAATAGACATGCATGCTCGTACACATCCTCATTCGCGTAAAACCCATGGTTAATGATTAGGAAAGGGAATTAAATTGTTGTTAAACAAAAATTACAAAACAAATAGACTAAGTCCAAGATATAAGTTGCTAGACACTTTTTCTCGACCGTTACCATGATAAAGAAATAACTATTTACAAACGTCTTGATTATTGATCAAAAACAACAATCTAAGTTGGTGTTCCCGTAACGGTCAACTTCCCAATCATCCCATACTTTATAAACTTTTACAAGACAAGTGGCGATATCTACCACTTTATACAATACTCTACATTGTTGACATATAAGACGTATCAACGAATAATCGATCTTTCATATAATTTCTTCAGTCTAAGCTTTTGCGAAACAATTATCTTCAAACTTTTCTTCTCTTTTTTGTTGCCATTTTTCTAATTTTTCGTTTTTTTTCACTATACTACCAAACTCGGTGTAATTTCACCATCTTTACGATCATAATAACTCCGGATAATTCCTTCGGCAATTCTTCGTTCTTTGGACGTACCAATAATTGCGTGGGGTAAGTTAAATTTTACATGAGTTTTGACTACTTTATACATTCCCATTTGCAATGTGCAAATTTCTTCAATACCTGTACCAAAGATTGAAAATTGACACAAGACTCGGGCGATATACATAATTTTACACTTTTAATGCAACTAGCAAATGATAAGTGGTCTATATAACCAGGGTGGCTAGGTGTAAGGTTGTAATGAACAGATAGTTGGTGTAACTCCTAATGGGATTGGCTCTCTGGTTGTTATAAGGGTTTCTACTCTTTAAGATGAGAGGTAAAACAAAGGGTTTATACGGGGTGTTAAACTAACTAGTGTAGTAGTTAATAAAACAACATGTATAGGCTTTTTGGTGTACTCCTAAAATTTACAATTTAAACAAGTTACTCTATCTAAAAAACCCATAGTATACATTGTGGTTCTATAGTTATACCAAGTCTGTTTCTAAGTCTAAACAATCACCGCACACTCATATTTTTGTAGAATTGGGTAAACATTTTGGAAAACGAATAAGGTTTAAATCCTCAAATAATCTAACAACGGATTATTGTGTGCAGGTTATGTATCATGTAACTTTTCCACAAAAGTATGCTTAATTTTTTTAAAATTTGAGCATAATTTAGCATTTAGTCGTGATAAAATTGGACAAGTATACATTCTAATTCTCATCCCCCCACTTGAATTATACAATGTCCTCGTTGTATAGATAAAACATTAAATACGGGAATTAAAAAGAATTAGAATGAGAAACTCCCCTGATATTTTACTCAGTAGATTCTCCAAGTTGTGTTTTTGAGCAAGGATGTGTGTTGTAAATGTGTCTGGATACCAGCATGACTACAATCACACATAGGATTCCAGATGATTGATACTTCGCTAAGTTCGTCGATTTCTTTGCTTTCAGCGAGGTCCTGTGCAAATTATAGGAAAAACATGCATTCCTATCTTGGTATCTACGGTTAATTTAAACTAAACTAAATACTAAATATGGGTCAGTTTGTTGAATACGCCGTATCATGTGCATGAATACGCCGTATTGACAGAACTAACAATAATGTTTTAAAGTGCATAAAAATAAAGGACTGATAACGTCTAGACAATCAATACGCCGTATGGTATGGAGCGGATACGCCGTATTGATGTCTGGGAAGACAGACTCGATAAAAAATAAATAACAATCCGGGTTGTCTCCCGGGAAGCACTTTTGTTTCAGTTAGTCTTTAAGTTAGACTTTTTCCTTCTTTCATTCATTCCATCTCATGCACGCTAATGTGCCCGCGTGTGAGCCATTCTTCCATCTTCGCATCTCGGACATATTCGGCCCCTAAGTTCAAGACCCACTTGTAGAAACTCTTGAGCTTTTAGTACGAGTGCGAGATTCCATTCATCTTATCTTCTTCACTTACCTTCAGTAATGGTGGGATCTTGTTGCATTAGTGTGGTGTTTAAATCTCAGATGTGATCGCACCATGTGGTATGTAACTTCTTCATTACCATTGTGAATGGTAATCATTCCTTCAAACCATTTTGCATTAATCCCAGCTTCTCTTAAAAATGGTTCGCCAAAAAAATATTGCCCATTCCATCATCACGATAAGCATCCATATCTTCTAAAACTGCGAAATCTGTTAAGATAGAAAAAGTTCCAACAAAGACAGGTATGTTCATTAAGGCTCTAACTACATTATTTCCCTTGTATTCCATTTTGTCCCTCATTATAGAGTTGTGAAACTTATTGGACATTACATTTACGTATAAGATAGGGAAAAAATTAGCATGTAAAAATTCAAAACCTATCATGCAAGAGAACTTCAAGTTGTAGGCACAATCAATACGGATCTTCTTATCATAGTCGCAATTACTAGGATATCTAAAAATTTTGCTAACTATTCTAGCATCATTCCTAGCTCTAAATTCCTTAATTACATCACCTTCCTTAATGGTGGGCATTAAATCATCAACTTGATCTGTTCTAAGCTCTAATGGTACATTAAGATCATTTAGTTCTATGTAATCCTCAAAGAAAGGGTTTAATGATCTATTCAAGATCAAAGTCTCTCCCATTAACCTAGCTTCTAAATCAAGTTCCATTCTTTCTCTTAAGCTTAGCAAGTAGACCCTCTTAATTAAACTT
>BQNB010126173.1:0-19644 GCA_026074375.1 Tanacetum coccineum
AAAAAAAACTAAAAAAATAATTGTCGACACCAATTAAAAAAAAAAACCCGCCCCGCAGCAACGCGCGAATAATTTTGCTTGTTTTAAAAAAAAGTATGTATAGAAGTTTAAATATGGGCCAGTGTGCCAGATTATATTCTCAATTGGGCCTACTCTTAAACCTCGGTTTATCACTTGTGGGGGCTAAACAAACACCGGACCTTGGGGTAGATAGTGGTCTGGTGTGAAAACTGGGCTCCATGAAACTGGAATGGACGAAAGTCAATGGGTTGGACAATGAACAGTGGTTAAAATGAATAGTAAAATAAGGGTAAAAACGACGGCGTTTAACTTCTAAAATGTGTAAGATTATAATATAATATAATATAATATTACCTAATAATAACCAAGTTTCGTGATTCAATCAAAGTTTATTTTAATTAAAAAAACCATTCAAATTTCAATATTGTTTTGTTATTATGTAAGTGTTAGAAAATGATATTCAAAACATTGTCAGCTTGTAAGTTTCTGTTGAACCATAATAAGATGAAATACATCTAAATAGTAAATAAGATGTAAAAGAAAAAGTTTTATCGAGTCAAGCCGATTTTGAGATTGCTTGAGTTCGGCTCGAGAACTATAAGGTATGTTCGAGTTTGGCTTGATAGCTTGACAAGTTTTAATCATCTAGGCTTGAGTTCGGCTCCAGTAAGGCTTGATCTTGGCTCAAAAAGCTTGAATTTTTATAAAATTCGATAGCCAAACTCATTAATAAATTGAAGAAAATACCCGCTGAACTCACGAGCAAAAAACTTATACAAAACATTTGGTAAATTTTAGATTTAAATAGTCGTTCTACAAATATATAATTATTATACCAATATTTCCTGTTGGTGTTTTATAAGGTAATGCTTTATATTAATAAAATATATATATGATATAAGGATATAAATATATATATATATAAAATTATATATAGTATATGTATATTATTTTTGTTAAAATAATTAAAGTATAAGTATATATCATATATATAGTAAGTATATATATAAGTCATAATATATATATAAATATATCCGCTGTTGGAACCCACCACAAGACAGATAGTACCCGAGCCCTAGCCTGTTTTAGATTTGATAAGCCGGAAACATGAATGGTATAAGATAAAATAAGAGGTTCCAAACCTATATATATATATATATATATATAATATATAGTATATAATATATATATATATATATATATATATATATATATATATATATATATATATATATATATACTAGCATGTACCCACCCAAAGCAGCGGGATATCAAATATACAAGTTTTATTGTTTTTTGATCTTTTAGCGATATACAATTATAATCGGTACGATATCTAAGCTTAATTTTTTTGCCTTTTATTTATAAAAGTCCTAAATGCACCTTCCTTACAATACAAAAAAAATACAAATCCATTCTTTTCTTTGGTATATGCTCCCAGAATAGGGGTGAGCAGAAAAACCGAATAAACCGAAAACCGAAACCGGACCGAACCGATAATAACCGAACCGAACTAATAACTGAACCGAATTCGCCCAAACCGAACCGAACCGAACTACTTATTCGGTTCTCGGGTTGGATATGGGTTTGGCACTCCGAACCGAAAACTGAATTCATATAAATATATATATTTTTATATATATTTATATATATAAATACCATTAAAATGTTATCATAATATAAAAAACACTTATTATGTTAATAATAATTTTTAGTTTATGTAATTATTAAAATTTAAAGAAAAATAGTGAAATTCGGGTTATTCGGGTCAACCCGAGAACCGAACCGAATTCGAATTCGGTTTTTGGTTCGGTTCGGTTGAATTCTAGTTTGGTTCGGTTCAGTTTTCGAGTTGACTCAAAAAAAATTAACGGAACTAACCGAACCGAATTAACCGAATAATCCGATAACCGAACCGATCAACACCCCTATCCTAGAATCTCCCATCAGTCCAGTCCATGCTTGTAATTTTCGGATAAGGCCCATGTGTCTTACCGGCCCATTTTCATTTGTTTCAACCCCAGTCCACATTTATATGTGAGTGATATATGTCAGATAGGGCAACAGATAACCCTAACTCTTAGCGAAATTTACGTAAATGACCCATTGGAAAACGTGTTTTCTTGCAGAGACCCAAATTATTATTTTTTCGAAAATAATCTTCTAAATCGCGCCTGGTAGATAGTGATTTTCTCGATGTACACGTGTCACAATATTAGATAACATAGTAATTATCGACATTCAAACTCGGAGCCCTAATGTGTCCCACCCCTAAATCGCGCCCGGTGATGAGTGATTTAAAAAAAAGGTGTCAGGTGGTCAGCTTTTGTAAGTACTTTTTTTTGTCCTATCCTCTAAATCGCGCCCGGTTTGTAGCGATTTGTATTATTATTTTTTTGAGAAGCACAGTAGCATACAGTATGAAATGATGTATCATTGTGAATTGCAGTAGTGTTTTTTTTAATACGAATCTGATAATGCATATAAATGAGAAGTGATGTAGTAGGTAACATGTGCCTTTCTTTAGTTGTAAAACACAGTAGTTGATTCAAGAAATTCTGGTTACTTGATTTAGTTTGAAACTTTTGTTGTTGTTGTTGTTGCATTGTGGATTGTTGCGGATTGCGGTGGTTTAGAGGTGGTGTTGCTGCGGTATTTTTTTAAAGTGGTTTGTTGTTGGTGACTTCCTGTTTTACTTGTTTATTATAAGATGGATTTGCAGCATCATATCTTATGCATATTAAAACTATTTTTTATAAATTTTAATTCACTAAGTAGAGCTCATCAAAGACTACACAAATTAGCAAATAAATAATTTTTAAAACAATATATCGGTATGCAAATACATACGCAAAGATAGCCGGGATCAAGATTTTTTCCAAAAAACACAAACCATAAAAATATGTAACAAAACCCTAAAATACATTAAGAGAACAAATATATATATATAATATATATATATATATGTATATATATATATATATATATCACTCTAAATAGACCACGATCATCTTATATTTTATTATTATTATTTTCCTGAGTAAATGTATATAAAAAATCACGTTGTGACACGTGTTGTTCGAGAAAATCACTACACATGAGGCGCGATTTAGAAGGTTATTTTCGAAAAATAATAATTTGGGTCTCTGTAAGAAAACACGTTTTCCAATGGGTCATTTACGTAAATTTCAGTAACTCAAAACACATACCAACCAACTTGTTAATACAAATAATGTCCAAAAACGTTATTTATATTTTTCGACCTCTTAATGTTTTGATAATAACAAAATGTGAAATTTTTTGTACAGAACCTACAGAACCACTTTTGACATAGAATTTAAGATGTAGTATTATTTAAATGTGTTTTCTTAATATCAAAAGGGTAGTAATATCAAAACACATATTAATTTTTCTTTTGAATTTTTATTTAAAAATGTTTTATTTCCTTAATTTCATAATAATTTTTTTAAAATTTAAACTTTTTTAAGTATACATGTTTTTTCAGAAATTAAAGTGCATAGTGATATTTTTTAAATATATAAATTACATATGTATCGTGCGAGAGAATTTTTAGTACATCAAACGTATTTTTTAAATGGAAATATTCACTTAAGTTTTAGTGGTTTTACATTTTTTAATCTTTGAAATTTATAACAAAAAACATAAACATATACATGTAAACTCTAAATTTATAACAAAGCAAAAACATAAATACACAAAATTTGATATCAAATGAAATACAATTCAATTACAATATGGATGTGCAAGAGATTAAAAAAACATGTGTGCACAGAGCTTCAAAGAACATATATTCATACGGCTTCGAAAACAAATATGCAACGGCGTCGAAAACATATTATGTCACGTCTACCAAAAACATATGTTCACGTTGGCGCTTTTTCACAAATTAATTAGAAGCATAGATCACGTCTTATTAAAAACATGTATATTTCGGTGACGTCGCTCAGATCTCCATATGTTTATCAAACATATAATACCGGAAATTATAAACAATTGTTGTTATTATTAAAAACACTAGCAAGCACAATATGCAAAATTTAAAACATATATGTGTATATTTTTCCTTGATTTTATATCAACTTTAAAATATATGCACAACTTTTTTTTATTTTTTTACCAACCATAAACATATATTATAATTAACTTTGATATAACCAATAAAGGGAATATGGCTATTTGAAAAACACTGGCTTAAATCTAAGTGTAAAGGACAAAAATACTTAAAAATATATCTAAAATGAAATAAATGTCAATCCAATGATCTGTTGAAACATGATCATAACTTCAACTTACTATGAACGGAGTGCATGTTTTGTTCAAAAGTCCCAGATGAAAAAAGCTAGTAAAATGCAGGACACAAAATATTGGTATTATCTGGTCAATCAACTAAATTTTTTTGTAAAACTGGTAACAATCAAGATTGAAAAAATTACACCATTTTGAACAAAAGTTGAAATATAAGAAAATATCATCTTATTAATAAAAAATGTATATTGGTATAGTTTTATTGGAGTACTACAATTTAGGACTTACAAGATTTTAGAATGTGGCTTTTTACTACCTGCTAGTTCTATTTAAGTAAATCAACGCATATACTTTTGCCACAAATTACTATAACATAAACAATCATGGATAACATATATGTACTCGGAAAAAATATAATCAAACCGAAAAACCAAAAACCGAAAAATTAGGGGTAGTGCATATCGTACTCCAGAAACTTTGATCCCCTGGTACCTTTAACCTTTGGGTTCATCCACATCCTATAACATCAATTGCAATAGATAAACTTATTAGCAACATCAATCTTTTGTCAACCTAAACTTTATTCACAAAAGACAAACGAAGCCCACCACTTGCACTCCCATCAGAAAAACCAAGAAACATTTACTTGTGACTTTACAAAACATAACTAGTGACTCGCTCTTGATATCTCGACCCGATTACATTAGTGGAGCCATGAAGCTCGCATACTGAGGGAAGTTAATTTTTAGATAGTTCATAATCGATGCATTTTTAATTTGTTTCATCAGACACCACAAGTAAGAGATTTACATAAATTAAATAAATCAACCCTCTTTTTAGTTTAATTGTTAATTATTATTAATCCAAAAGAAGATGATACATTTCACGCAATAACAAACAAAAAGATATGATTTCAAAAGAGATCATTTCCAAAAGAGTTTGTCTTCATGGAATAAAGATATGATTTTTTAACATATTGTCTATACTCGAATACACAAACAGAAAAAATCAAGATCCAAAAAAAGTAGCATTAAAACCAATACAAAAAACAAAATCGATTATCATCTTCACAAAAAAACGAATTAAAACCACTTACTCACTTTGTAGATCTCGGATTGATGCTTGCTCTAACAAAAAAGTTAATGATGTATTTTTTTTTGCCGAACAATTGATCTAAAGGAAGGAGGCGTATGTTTTTTGGAGTGAGCGGTTATATTATTGTGGTGAGAATAAATGTAATGATATAGATAAATATATTTAGGGATAATATGAAATGGCCTAGATATACCCTTTTTAGTTCTTTTAGTATTATTTTAATATACTAATCCAACAATCAATTACAATTAATGGCCACACTAATTGAAGCCATTGATCAATCAAATCTAATGGTTAATAGAGAGTTCATAAGGTTTCTGTACTAAAAAAATAGTTCTGGCATTAGAAAATCCCATTATATTATTATATATATTTATATATAATAAATATAAAAATATATAAATATATAGTTATGATCACATAAGAAGTTTTTTTTAAAATAAAAGAAATAAGTAAATATAAACGCATATGCGAGATGCACCGACTTAAAATAGATCATCACTAAAAATCTTAGATGCATTATAAAGCCTATAAAAAATGTGTTTTCTAAGCTTATTAAATATATCATATACGTAATAGAAATAGGGAAACCAAGAAGGAATAAGGAGATCGAGTGCTTGAGTTTTTAGAGTAACGAGCTTTGTTGAACTCGGCTGGAAACTAAGAAGTAGGTTTAATCGAATATGATGTATACAAGTGCACCGAAAAACTAAACAACCCTTGTTGATGTTACTTGAAACCGGCTGTTAAAGAAGAACAAGAGAAAAGAATCTGAGATTGAGGTATTTTCTTGTATCGCATGGAATGAATGAAGGGTGAAGAGTATTTATACTCATCCAACCTTAGACTAGATGAACTAGGAAACAAGTCCTAGTTTTATCACAATACCTCCTCTTTTTCTAGTTCTCCTTATCCCAAATCGATTCCTTAATCCTTATGGGATATTCTTATTTGTTTCCAGCTTTTAATACATCATAAGTTTATTGCTTAACTCGGTTTAGTCCTTGTGGTAATATTAAACGTGAAGTATTAAACGTATTCTCCGTGTATTAACGTGTGTGCCCCCAATAGGCTCACATACTCGTAACGTATTCGTGTTATTTCGACTGCCATATTCCAACACGCCTTGTGTATCAAGTGCACTACGTAGATTAAGAAGGGGCGACGTGTACGAAATCACTAAGATCGCTTACATGCAGATCTCGTTAATGGTTAATACTTTGATGTACAAGAATTAAGAGACTATCAGATTCTATATGCAATCAATGGTGTGAAAGTGTGTAGTTGTGTAACCAGTGACTACAAAATAAAGTTGAATTCTCTATTGTTTTTTCTTCACGGTATAGTTAACCATGAACTATTTTTTTATATTGATCAAAATTTTGTCATATATATATGTGTCATAAATCTTAAAAAAAAAAAAATCCACACATATAAGTGTGTACAATTACAACCAAGCTAAACTTAAAAGTGAAGAATTTTTTTTATTAAAACGTCACACTTATTAATGTAGACATTTTGACATTTTTTCACACTTATAGGTGTAAATATTTAACAATATTTACATGTTTTGTAATTTTGCCACACTTTTAGGTGTGGACATTTAAAGAATATTTCCACACTTTTAACTATAGGCATTTTGATAATACTTCCACACTTATATGTGTAGAAAAATTTGTCACACCCATTATTACTGCATATAGCAAAGTGTAGCCATTATAATTTTACACATTTTTAAACGTGGACATTTAACCTTAAAAATGCGGATAATTCAACTAATTTTTTTGTAGTGAGTCTACATTAAACCTATATTCTCTTATAAATCGATAAACTGGTTTACTTTGTTACTGATGAGTTTGTTGGAGTGTTTATGACATCTACAAATATGCTTGAGCACACAAAAGAAGTTCATGGTCATTCATAGGATAGGAAATTAAGTAGGAAGCATGCAAAACGAAAATGCCAAATCGTTTGAACACATCGAGACAATGACGGGTGCTCGGCCACCCCCAACCGGCCCAGCTAGCCCACTTTGTCTCCTGATTTTCAAGCCCCGTTTCACACACTCTTCAATCCGGCCACCCCCAACACGGTCGGCTCGGTCACAGCGACGACCCAAAGAATCAAATAAATGAGAGGCATGAAACTAGGTTGTGTTTGCAATGGAGATTGAAGAACATACATTAATGAGCTTATTTTTTAAAGCTTAGAAAAACATGGCATGTGTTTCTTTTTTGATGGAGAAGACGACTGTTATAATTCTATGGCCCAATAAAACCTTTTATTTTACTTCATTTGCCTATTTGGATGTAACGTTTTACTTTATCCCCTTTAACATTTTATACTTAATGAAATTAACCCCAAACTTGTTTTAAACTGTGTATTTTTTATCGGGGGACAATAATTTTGAGACGGATGGAGTATTTAGTTTGGACTCACTTCGGATAACCACTTGACATTGGCACCTTGACCAGATAGATCTGTCCTACTCTCCGGAACTCGCCTATGCTATCTTAGAGTACGGGATGACTCGGAATATTTTGTAAAAATGAAAGTAACACATTCAATAGAAATGCACAAATTGTCTTTGTTATTGTAACATAAATAGAGTTCGATGTATAATGAAATAAAAATCGGCCTTTTATGAATAATCAAAGTTTCGACGATCTATTAATTGTATGTTATTATTATACGATAAATACTTTCGGCCCCCCTTAACTCAAATTCCTAGCTCTGTCCCTGCATCGAGAATCATTTAGATCTTTTACGAGCAATGATGGAGCCAGTGGGGGGCTGGCGGGTGCTCGACCACCCCCAACCGGCCCAGCTAGCCCACTTTGTCTCCTGATTTTCAAGCCCCGTTTCACACACTCTTCAATCCGGCCACCCCCAACACGGTCGGCTCGGTCACAACGACGACCCGAAGAATCAAATAAATGAGATGCATGAAACTAGGTTGTGTTTGCAATGGATATTGGAGAACATACATTAATGAGCTTATGTGTTATAATTTTATGACCCAATAAAACCTTTTATTTTACTTCATTTTCCTATTTGGATGTAACGTTTTACTTTATCCCCTTTAACATTTTATACTTGATGAAATTAACCCCAAACTTAACTATGTTGTTCAAAATCTTTGGTTAAAGATAAAACTAACACCTGTGGTTTTATGAAGTCAAAAAATAATATACAATTTTTTAAAGTACCATTTAGAATCTCACATGTTATTTTTATGATATTAAAATAATAAACACCACTTAGTGACATAATTAGTTACTCTTTGTTTCATTTTTATTGTTCACGTTTTCTTTTTGGATTGTCCCAATTTAATTTGTCCACTATTAAAAATAGATAGAGAAGTTTGATTAAGTTTACTATATTACCCTTGTTTGAAATTATTATTACAAACTTTAAAGAAGATTTTAAATAATTAACTAAGGGTAAAACTGTCATTCTGTCAAAAAGTAAAAAAGAGAAAGAAGTAATAAATGCACTTGTTTTAAACTGTGTGTTTTTTATCGGGGGACAATAATTTTGAGACGGAGGGAGTATTTATTTTGGACTCACTTCGGATAACCACTTGACATTGACACCTTGACCAGGTAGATCCGTCCTACTCTCCGGAACTCGCCTATGCTATCTTAGAGTACGGGATGACTCGGAATATTTTGTAAAAATGAAAGTAACACATTCAAAAGAAATGCACAAATTGTCTTTGTTATTGTAACATAAATAGAGTTCGATGTATAATGAAATAAAAATCGGCCTTTTATGAATAATCAAAGTTTCGACGATCTATTAATTGTATGTTATTATTATACGATAAATAATTTCGGCCCCCCTTAACTCAATTCCTGGCTCCGTCCCTGTTTACGAGTTTACACTAAATAAGTTGACGTGCAATTGTATTTTCCCTTTTGATAACTAAGTTTATCTTAGAATAGACGGAACTAGTTTAATAATGACGAAAGTTGTGTTTGGTAGGCAATAACTTGGTGAAATTGCATGCCATGGTATGCAATGGGTTAGTGTAAGTGTGTAAAGTTGCTGCCCCGTGGGGTTGAAGAAAAAAAAGTTTCATGGGTTGCGTGGAGTAAAGTTGTTGCCCCTGTTAAATCGGGAGGTCTGGGGATAGGATCACTCAAAGATTTTAATCTTAGTCTTCTTTCTAAATGGTTGTGGAGATGGCGTACAGACAAGGATGCCTTATGGTATCACACTCTTCACTCGATTCTTGGCCCAAACGGAGGTGATTTTCTAAAATATACTTCTATTATCACAAAGGGTTCCTAGTATGATATTCTAAAGGCGTGTCATAATGTAAATAGTCTCAATATTCCCTTTTCTTCCTTCTTTACTCGTCCTATTGGTGAAGCAGTCTCAGTTCAATTTTGGGATGAAGAGTGGCTCGGTACTTTCAAGCTAGCTGATGTCTACCCCAGATTATATGCTTTAGAGTCCATGAAAGATTGCAACATATTTGATCGCCTTTTAAAATTGAGTGGGCATCTTTCATCGGCATGGAATTGGCGTCGTTCTATTCGTAACGGTAAAGAAAAAGATGGAAAGTTTGGCTAGTTTACTTGAGGGAGTTGAGCTAAAGTCAGGACCACATGGTTGGTGTTGGTCTCTTGAGAGCTCCGAAAAATTCTCAGTCAAATCTATCCGAGTCAAATTGGATGAGAAAATTCTCTCTTTTTCTCATGAGAAAACAAGATGGAATTCTTTAGTTCAAAAAAAGGTGAACATTCTAGTATGGCGAGCCGACAAAGATAGTCTTGCAATAAGATGTAATCTAGACAAGAGGTGTATTGACTTGCATTCGATTTTGTGTCCGATGTGTGAAGAAGATGTCGAATTTTTAGACCATTTGATGGGTCGGTGCCCATGGTCTCGTAGCATTTGGAATTTCATTTTTAAATGGTGGGGCTTCTCTCTTTCGGGGGATCTTGATTACAAATGTGTTAGCAATTTTGTTAACCGTTTGAGCATTGAAAAAAAACACTGTGTAAAATTGCAACGCGCTAGGGTGTAACCCATACACTTCTGTATAAGGAGAAGCTATCTGAATCTTAGCTTCCCCCTAATATCTTAAGCCGCATATCTTTGATTAGAAGCTTTCAATCTTCCCCCAAAACCCAGCAACTGAATCAGCTTCCCCTATTTATGCACATATTCTTAACATTTTAGTAATTGCTTTCAAAGCTTCCCCCCACAAACTAGCAATCCTTCTTGAGCAGTTTTCAATGCTTATTACAAACTTAGAATAATTAAGTTGCACACGGAACAATAAGATACCCACATCAAACTGTTACTGCTCTTTCAAGAATAAGCTTAGTGATTGATCATTATATGGCTAAGCAATATCTACTGATCAGTAAGTATCGAATCCTTACGCTTTGAATAGTTCTTCTCAACACGCGTGCGCTTTTCCCCTGGAAAGTAATCTTAATGATACTTTTATGTGTTTCCAACACAACATAATGATTGTATCGCCATTTAAAATTGAGTAGGGCATCTTTCAAACGCATGGAACTGCGCGTCGTTCTTATCCGTACACGGTAAAAGAAAAAAGATGAAAAGTTGGGCTAGTATAACTGATGATCGTGGAGTTGAGACTAAAGTCAGGAACCAGAATGGTTGGTTGTTGTCTCTATTGATAGCACCAAAAAATTTCTCAGTCAATCTATCCGAGTCCAAAATTGGATGAGCAAAAAATCTCTTCTTTTCTCAAGAGAAACAAATGATGGAATTCTTTTAGCGTTATCTGAAAAGGTGAACATTCTAGTATGCGTCGAGCGTTCGGCGGGAATCCGGACAAAGAAATCTTCAATAAGATAAGTTAATCTTAGACAATAGGATGTATTTACTTGCAATCGATTGTTCCGATGTGTAGAACTTAAGATGTCGAATATTTTAGACCAATTACTAAGGGCTCGTTGCTCCATGGTCACTCGGAAGCAATTGGAATTTCCATTTTAAATATGGTGGGGCTTCTCACTTTTCCGGGGGACCTTGATACAAATAGTGTTAGCAATTTTGTTAACCGTTGAGCATATGAAAAAAACGAATTTTCCTCACCAATTCATCTCCAAATCGCTTGAGAAGTACAGTCATTTCACCCTTTTCGGCAAATTTGGAAATGTGAAAAAAGCAGAAAAGCTAAGGTTTTCCACTTAACAAAAGAGTCCTAACGTTTGTGATCAATCTTCAAGGATGTTCAAGACATATCTTTTTTGTTAGGGTGGTGTTATAAGTGTAAGAAAATTTATTTTTAGCATCTACTGGGGATCTATGGGTGAAAAAACACGGTCTTAGTCTATCGAACCCCAATCGTGACAATGTTTTATGTTGCTTTCTAACATCTTGTTAGATCTTTGAGTTCTAATAAAATTCTGCCGTTTAAAAGAAAATAAAATGTAACACGGGTGTTACTGATTAGTTAAATAAAATGTGAAATTGTGTAACGAGTTTCATTCATATCACGAAAGTTAAAAGAAGGAAACAGCTCGTATTTTCAAGACGTTTGTCTAATGAGTTTCAGCCGCGGCTTTCACAAATCATATAAACACTACACGGGTTTGGTATTTATTTATGATTTTGCTACATTTGTTTCCATAGATACGTCGTGGCAATTAACAATTCGTTTTAACATGTAGAAATTAAAGTACTTGAAAATACATCGGTCTTCATAATCAGATTTAGCTTGAGTTAGACTTTGCCTAGCGTAGACTTTTCTAGTGGGTTTGAGTCTTGAGATTATAAAAGACACACCTGTTTGGTAATTTTATTTATAGACTTTTAGTTAACTGTTATTTTAAATAATCTATTTAAAATATAAGCTTTGTTTGGCAGAAGAACTTATAAGAGATTATAAAAAAAAAATTCATAATCTCTTAAAATCAAATGTTACTTCATGTAACTTATGATAATAATCTTTTTTCATAATCTCCATCTCCATCTCCATCTTCATCTCCATCTACAGCTCTATCTCCAGTTCCAGCAAGACAAACATACCCTAGGGTAATGTGAAATGCAACGCTCCATGAGCTGATATGTTTTCACAACGATACAAACGTAAGAGGTAGCGTCCCTTGCGGTTATAATTGTTTGTTTTAATCAACTTTAATCGCCTCTAACTATATTACCTAACAGATTTGTTGTCTCGTTTGAACATACGAAAACATTTTAAATTTTTTTTTTTTTTTTGCTTTGTTTTCTTGTTCCTATAAACTAAATGTTGTCCTTTAATTATCTCAATAAAAATTTTGTAATACACATACATTAAAAGGTCGAAATACATTATTAAGAAAACAAACATACACGTTTTAAAAATATTATCCAAATATATCATCATAACCCTAACCTAATTTCAAAGAGCATTTTCTAAAACACATTTACAATCATCGTGCAAGTTATGTTTATCAACAAATGCCCCATGACTAATGTACAAGTATAACATGAATGACTGTAACTTTATAAGCTTATAAATCATTCATAATTCATATTTTACACATGTATTAAGCACTTTTTCTTTCCTTAAATCCAACTTTGATGTTGTTACATTTTAATCTCTCTTCTTTAGTCATACAAAGCTTAAGAATAGTTGTTGGAATCATATTTCTTAATATATTCACCCGACACACTTTACTTTGTGTTCAAGAATAGGTGTCGAAAACACTAGTCGTCAGTTAATAGCCGGTTATAACCAATTTGCATACTTCATGTAAGAAAAAGAAATTGGAAAAGCAAAGGTACACAGAATCATAATTATTAGATCAGGGTGATAGACACCTGATACCGCTTGACGGCATGCCCTTCGTATGCTTCATATTACAGTTGATGGTACTTTTATAAGTGTGTTATGGTAAATCTTCACACCTTAGAGAGTACTCTCGTCCCGATGGAGCTAGAGCTCTTCTGGTTCCTGAAAGATATAAGACAGACGCATTAGTCTCGTCTTGGGGTTGTCCCAAGACCAAGCTCCGGCGTAAGGATGAGAAACGGGATATTCCGCTGGTCAAGTGTAAGTAAAATGTAGTGGAGAGTCAGATTGATGATGCTGTGTAAGTGTGTAATTGAAAGGTATTTATACACGTTTGGGGAACAGTGTCGGAACACTGTTCTTGCACTGTGCTAGTACCATAGAGCATGGAGTTCTGAGCTCTACCTAGTATTCTTGTCAGGTGTCAGACGAGATCTTAGGGACACAATCCCGTGAATTCGGGAGAACTAGTAGCCTGCGAGTTGTTCCGGTGAGACTTCCGGAACACTCACCGGAACGCCTTCCGGAGATCTCCCCGGCCATGTTCCGGTGGCCTTTCGGGTACCTCCGTCATCATGTCCCCCCAGTATCATGTGATCAGCTGTTAGGTGATTGTATGATACTTAATTTATTTCGGCGCTTCGTATGTTATATGTGCCCCTTGTAGCTTTTGGGGGTGATCATAGGTACACGCCTCTTTTCATCTGATGTGGTTTTTCGGGGCGGGTGAGGTTTTTGTCTTGGTGTTCATTGTAGTGCCACGTGTGGCCAGGTGTCCCTTTTACACGGTTGAGATTTTGCCACGTCAGCCCTAGTCACATCATGACTCTTCAGTTACCCTTTTACTCGCCTATAAATACCTCACTCGCCTTTTTACAGTTTCACGTTTTTACTGAAATTCTCTCTCTAGGCCTTTCTTACGGACTCTTCTTCCTTCATGTGCGTTTCGTCCTTCTGTCGTTTATTCTTTTTACCTTCCCTTTTTCTCTGCACCACATGTCTTCCGGATCTCAAACTGTTGGTGACGTTGTCGTTCCGAAGTTCGACATGCACGTCTATACTTTCGTCCTGACTTCCGACGAGGTCAAAAACCTTGTTGCCGAATACGCCATTCCTTTAGACCTTCATCCTTGTTTTCCTCCTTCCGGTCTGACTATGAACAGGCTTTCGGCTGATAAGATAGGTATATATGATCAGTAACTAGAGCTGCCGGGTGCTAGGGTTCCTTTTTCTACCTTTCTCCTCAGCGTTATTAAACACTTTTACGTACATATTTCCCAATTAGTTTCGTTAGGCTTGAACCGGTTGACCATGTTCGAGATATACTGTATAAATCCCTCCGTCAATCTGTTTTGTGCCTTCTATAAACTTAATAAACAGGGTCATTGGTTCTCCTTTGAACGTCGTTCGGGGAAAGGAAGTCAAGGCAAGATTTTCAACGAGTTTTGCACGAGTCTGAAGCACTGAAAGGAACGGTTTTTCCTTATTGACCGTCGCGCTATTCCGAATGCTATGCCTTGAGTCGCGCTATTCCAGTTTTTCCTTATTGACCGTCGCGCTATTCCAGATGCTATGCCTTGGAGGCATCAGGATTCTAGCGTGGCCGATCCTGCTCCTATCAGCGTCCGTGCCGAGGACATTCGCTGATTATGTAAAAACGTAATCGACCTTCGCCCTGTTCATCCGGCCATGTTGTACACGATTGGTCTTACGACCATATGGAAGCATGTGGGGAACCATCTGGTTTTTAAAGATGGTGAAGGGACTGGTAACATTATTGTACTACCATTATTCGTGTATATTATTCGACCATTGTGCTTCGTTTTAACTTGCTTTGCTCTTTCTTTTGCAGTCACTACCAGTATGTCTCAATTTCTTAAGTTGCCGATGGCCGGAGGTGTTCGTGTTGGTAAGGGAACGGCTCTTACGGCTAACGAAGTTATTCCCCAGCACACTACTCCGCCCTTGCCTTCCGGCTCTCAGATCCCCAAGAAATCTGATCATCAAAAAGTTGTTGAGTATGAAAACGAGAGGGTCCTTGCGGCGAAGTGAAAAGCCCAGGCGGCCAAGGATAGAGCAGTTGGGAAGAGAGTTGCCACCGAAGGAGCTTCCCAGCGAACGAAGAAGAAGAAAACAGTGCCCTTGTCCTTTGCTCTGTCGGATTCCGAAGCAGATGGATCCAACCGTAGTGGCTCCGGTACTTATCATTCTGCTTCGCCTCTTAACATTATCATTCCCAATGAAGCTGAACTCACCACTGGAGGTGATGGCCTGGTTTTAGAGTATGTCAATCGAGTGGAGGAGGATACAGACCACCATTTTGACAATGTGGAAGATACTACCGAAGTCAACTCTCCTCTTTCCGAACACTCCCCCCGTTCTCAACACTCTAACCCCTCCGATGAGGATACGCATAACGTGAGGAATGAGCTGGCTCACACGCAAGCTTCTGGCTCGACCAGTAAGTGTCTTACTACTCTCCCCCGTCTTCTCTTTATTACGTCGAGGCGTCTTACCTTCTTTTGTTTTAGGTCATGGAGTAAGCTCTTCTTCTGGTGGTTCGCATCGTCGAGCCTTTCTGGGGCGTAATCCTGGTGGCGACGGCATTGGTTCGTTCCTTCCTTTGTTAAATTACTCCATATTGTGTAAATATTATCGCCGACCTGGGTCTGACACGTGGCGAATTCTTCGTTGAAGTGTAGCTCCCTTCGGGAGATGTGGCCTATCCTGCGCCCATTAACCCGCCTGGAACGTGAACTACTACACTCCACTTAAATGACAGCTGATCTTGCCAAGGGGACATGATGATAAACTTAGCTACCCCTGTTGTTCGAAATCAACAGAACTGATTGAGTGATTACCAGGCTCTCCAACGCTCGTGGTTCAAACTCGGTCGCGAAGCCGTGCCCAATTGACATCTGCTCAATACGAAGACACGAAAGAGGTATTAAGGGGAGTTGTTTTGAGTCCTATCGGTCTTTGCCACGATTTTCTGATTGGTTGACTCGCGACACAGAATCAAGCTGGTGGAAACTGTTCGCTTATAAGGTAGCCGGAACAAGTTATCTGATGATCATAAAGCGTTATAGCAAGTGCATTTAGGCTGTGTCAAAAAGGAGGCGGACCTCACTGAAAATCTTGCCGCGGTGGAGACAGAGAGGGGTGACCTTCTAGATAAAGATCGAGAGCGAGAAGAGCGGATCAGGCAGTTGGAAGCGGATCTTGCTTCCAACACGTCCTCTTTGACCGAAGCCAAATGTGCTGTTAGCACATTGAAAG
Source organism: Tanacetum coccineum (assembly GCA_026074375.1). Classification (NCBI taxonomy): domain Eukaryota; kingdom Viridiplantae; phylum Streptophyta; class Magnoliopsida; order Asterales; family Asteraceae; genus Tanacetum; species Tanacetum coccineum. Next base: position 16,430 of record BQNB010126173.1, read on the forward strand.
GTGATCTGGAGTGCTTGACTGTGGACTTAAGCCATGCAGAAATTATTAGGCATAACTATGTTTGTCAGCTGTTTCCCACCATCTTTCAAAGGCTTCTATCCAACGATGAGTACAAGAAGAGTTTGTCTGACGTTTTCAATCTGGCTATTGCCGCTGGATGGTAGGAGGGTGTGAAGGCAGCTTGCTCCGAGGAGGAGGCTGAGGCATTCCTGGCCACTGCCGCTGATTATGACCCCGCATGTAAGACCACCTTTATGTCTGAGTTTGATTCTCTTTTTAACAAGAGTTACCCATATGTGGAGAAGCTTGTTGAGTCCTTTCGGCTTCCTTTGGGGGATCTCCAAAATATGTGGCCGGAAGGTATTGGGCCCACCCTGAGTGGCAATGCTGCGGATGTGCAGTAGTTTGTCGAGGAGTTTACCCCCGTCTTTTGTGGTTATGTAATGTACATGTTATTAGTTAAACTAATTTTGCGAAGTCCGTGGCATGTACAAAAGCGTATCGTATACAAGTACCCCCTGTTGTTACTAAGTCTTTTTTGACACGATGGTAAAGGATTTGGTTGTTAGTTTGTTTTTCTTTATATCCTTGCCGTTTATATTTTTTTAATTTTGTTCCGGGTAATGTGTGTCACTTGGCCATTGGCTCTTGGACTCATCCGGAGCGTCTTGCGTTCCGGGTAATGTGCGTCACTTGACCATTGGCTCTTGGACTCATCTAGAGCGTCTTTGCGTTCTAGGTAATGTGCGTCACTTGGCCATTGGCACTTGGACTCATTCGAAGCGTCTTGCGTTCTGGGTAATGTGCGTTACTTGGCCATTGGCTTTTGGACTCATTCGGAGTGTAGAACACTTGTCGGAATCTAAAAATATGCAAGACATTGGTACAATAATCGTTCGGGTAGCTACACCTTACCGTAGACCACAAATTCATTATATCTACTTTTCGCGTTTCTAGGAAAATTATTCCTCTTGTTCCTCTCCCTGACTTGGGAGGGAATCTTCATTAGAAATAACAACCATCATTACATTGACCCTTCGTTAAACCATCGGAATTCTAAACACTAACTTCTACACGTAGCACTTCCTAAGGTTGATGGCGTGCCAAGTCTTGGGCACTTCTTTTCCTTCCATTGTTTGCAACTTGTAGGAGCCATTCTGGTATGCTCCCGTCACCCTATAGGGTCCTTCCCACTTCGAACCCAACTTGCCTTGGTCCTCCACTCTACTAGCTTCATTCCTTCGGAACACATACTCGTCTGGCTTGAATGACATCGGTCTCACCTTTTGGTTATAGTACTGTTCCATTTTGGTCTTATACTTGGCTTCTCTTATTGCCGTCGCTTCTCTTCTTTCTTAAAGGAGATCCATGTTTAGACGCAGCTCGTCCTCGTTCTCATCTTCCCTAATCATCATGGTTCGGTGAGTGGACATTCCTATTTTTGTTGGTATCACAGCTTCACTCCCATATGTGAGGCTGAAGGGTGTTTCGCCGTTGCTTTGCTTCAGGGAAGTACGATGGGCCTAAAGTACATTGGGTAGCTCATCGACCCATCTTGCCCCCTCTCTTCCTAACCTGGCCTTGATTCCCTCCATCAAACTCTTGTTAGCCATCTCTACCAGACCGTTTGCCTAAGGGTGTGCCACTGCCGTGTTCATCTGCTTGATGTTTAGACCTTCGCACCAGCCTTTGAACGGATCATTGACAAACTGGGTTCCGTTATCCGTGACTATTATCCGAAGAAGCCCAAACCAGCACACTATGTTCTCCCACACAAACTTTTTTACGTCCCTTCCGGTTATCCTGACCAACAGTTTTGCTTCGATCCATTTTGTGAAGTAATCGATGGCTACTATGACGAACTTTAACTTTCCGGAGGCTTGGGGTAGGGGACCAAGAATGTCCATTCCCCATTGGTAAAATGGCCATGGTGCCATGATTGAAGTCATTATGGTTTTGGGGCGCCTCAGCACCGGAGCATGCACCTGGCATGAGTCACATTTTTGGGTCACGTTTCTAGCATCCCTATGCATGGTTGGCTAGTAATATCCCTACCTTATAGATTTCTCCACCACCGACCTCGCCCTGATATGCATTCCGCAAGATCTCATGTGTATCTCTTGGATGACATAGTTGACCTGTAAGGGTCCCACACACCTTAACATGGGTACCAAATATCCTTTTTTGAAGAGCACGCCCTCCTCAAGAATGTACTGATTTATTTTTATTCTCAGAGCCCTCCTTTCTTCCTTGTCTTTCAGCTACACTCCTTCGGCCAAACATCGTATGATGAGAGTGATCCAGTTGTCTTCTTCCTCTTCCACTATGGCACTTACCTCCTTTCGGTCGGTTGACCGCTCTGCCAATACTTCAACCAGGACCTTTTTGGTAAGATGATCGAACGCATGAGTGGCTAGCTTACTCAAAATGTCGGCCTTATGGTTTAAATTTCTAGGTATGTTTTGGATGACGAAACTTCTGAACCCGACTATGCATTCTTTTGCCGTGTCCAGGTATTTAACCATGCTAGTGCTACTTGCCACGTAGCTCCCGTTGATCTGACTTGCTACTAATTTCGAATCGACCTTTGCATCGATGTCTTGGACATTTATATTTTTAGCCATGCGGAGACCCGCGAGCAGAACCTCGTACTCTGCCTCGTTATTCATGCTCGTAAAGTTCAACTGAAGAGCGTACGTGTATTCCACGCCGCTGGCTCTGGACCCCTTGCTATTCGAGGCACCATCGGTGAAGAGAGTCTATTTTTCAACGTCATCTTGGTTTGGGACATCGGCTGGTAGTCGAAAGAACTCCTCAGGAGGGGTTCCCACCAGAGCCTCCGACAAGAAGTTAGCCAGTACTTGTCCTTTTATGGCATTTCTCGGTTCATAAGTTATATTGTACGCTCCCAATTCCACCGAGTACTTGGCGAGTTTCCCTGATGCTTGGGCTTTGTTTAATATCTGTTTCAGCGGCTGATCCGTTATAACCTTGATGGGGTGAGCCTCGAAGTACCTTCGTAGCCTCTGTGACATGTGTAACAATGATAGGGCCAAATTTTCCATAGGGGCATAGTTTCTTTCGGCCTCGTTCAGTGTCCTACTAACATAGTGTATCGGACATTGCTTTCCTTTCCTTTTTGTCAGCAACACCGCGCTCACAGCCTTTGTTGCCGCCGCCAGATACACATACAGCGTTTCTTCCTTAACATGAGT